>CAJFCO010018433.1:158226-247713 GCA_904066015.1 Synergus gifuensis | reverse complement strand
TTTAAAATAGATTAAATGCAGATAATATAGATAAGCTTTTATAATTAATTGAAATACTTTCTCAACGAATAACAACAAGAAATATTTGTAACTTTACAAAATCAATATTATTAGAGGCTTTTCTCTTTTCTTTAAGAACATTTTGTAAATTCGAGCAGAAGATTGTCGGGTAAACTATGTTGAACAATTTGAATACTTAAAACTCTTCTGCAAAAGGTAGTGAGAGCAAGGAAGTAAAATAGTTAGCATGTAATCGGCAAGTGCTGTTGCTCAACCTTTGTCGAGAGTCACTCGAGAGAAAATGAAACAAAGTTGGGTAATTTTTTTAATTATGGAGATAATTAACTCTCCCTAAGTTCGAATTAATCCTATTAACTCAATCGTCTATGCATATTAAATATACCCAAGAGACCCTCAAGAACTGAATAAAGTGACCTTTATGAAACACTCACCTTGACTGGAAGATTTGTGAGGTAACTCGAAAAGATCATCTAAAACATAAAAATTATTATGATTTATATTGCACAATTTAGATTGAAATTAATAATTAAAGTATTTAGAACAAATATAGTAAACAATTTTCAGTTATTTAAATATAATTAACATAAAAGTATTCGAGGGGATAATGTGTCTGAGTAGGTATTATAACAAATAAAAAAAATGTTTATAAACTATTTTAAAATTCTCTATTCGGTGACCTATGAAATTTGTCTGATCCGTGCATCGTCGGCGATTCTGATAACTTGTAGGCAATATATGGCATTGCGATCTTTCGTCGCGTCGTAAAAATAAAAACTAGATTGGATCCGAGACGTGAGAAGAGTGCGTATAGACAGGAAAGGTTGAGTTTTGAGGGGGGGAATCGTCATAAGCATTTTACAAATAACCAACATTCCCTTTAGTCGACTCAATCTTACACTCGGACTAAATTAAGTTTGCAAATGCACCTCGTCTTTTAAAATAATTCATAATTACAGAAGATAAAAGGGAATCTCAAATGTAATCTAATCTTTCATATTTTATGCCATTACAATATTGACACTAGAACAATCGCACATTATTTGGATATACTTTTTGCCGAGAGTGAAATTAAATTTCTCCCAAAGAATTAAATTTTAATCAGAGCTCTTGCAAAATTTATATTCCAGGAGGAATAATTAAATCTGCATTTGACTTCTTTATTTAAAAATATGAAGATTAAGATATTTTTATGAATAAGAAAGAGTGCTGAATAATGAGATACATGAAATCTTTATTAAAACTAAGAATAGAAATAAATCTGTGGTTAGTTAGTACCAGAAAACACCATTGAAACGTCCTCTTTAAAGTAGTTACACAATTAAACTTTTGCTTTGAATCAAATTTAACTTTCTGCTCGAAAGTAACTAGTTTTCTTTGAATTCGTGAGCAGCTTCGTTAAACTTTTACTCACAATCAGTGAAGTTTAAGACTCAATAAACTGCTTAGTAAATTATTCACGTTTTTTCAAACATCATAAGTAAGTATTGTATAATCCAAATTTGGAAATAGAAAAATATTTCAATAATTTACTTACAGTAAACTTAATTGCAGTAAATTTTATGCGTGCTTTTAAAATATACGCTAAAAATTCCTCATTAAAAAGCATGAGTAAATTTAAAAAATCTTTTAAGTATTTTTTCAGATGTAGCTTTAATTTCGGATGAAAAAGCAAAACGTGTCTCTCTAACGGCTTTTCAAAAGTGACTCTTTTTCTCATTAACGGTGCCTCATCTTGTTTCGTTTGGTCATTTCCACTTTTCTTTGGTGGTATTTATGTTTTCTTTTCATTCACACCCAGCAAGCGCTGTGTCTTCTTCTTTTTCAATAAAACCACTCAAGGGGAAATGAATTGAGAGGGTGACAAAAAAAAAACAATAAAGTTTCTCTCACATTTTGATGACATGAATTTCATCCCTGAGAATCTCTCTTTTTCTTATTTATATAATTATAACCACGATTTTATGCGAGTCAACTTTTTCATTAAAGTATCATTTGAAAGAAATCAAAAGGGGGATGTTCAAAAATAAAAGCTTGTTATTCTCATTGAAATTTGACTCGCTTTTCGACTTTCAGTATAGATTCATCAAAAAGGAGGAAATATATTATGTATGATTTATGCAATCCATATTGAAGTAGGAACCTATATCTTCTTACCGTAAGCAATTTTCGCCGCCAAATTGATTTTGCACTCGTGACGTGTCCTGTATACATAAGGTTTTGCTTCCCCTGGGCACCAAGGTACGGAAGGTCCGCAAACGCATTTGCCAGCGCCTACTGCATTTCCGTTTGCATCTGTAATTCCCTCGCCTACCAGGTTGCATCCTGGCTCGGACATTTTTGGTCCGTGCGGACAGTGCCTCCTCCATCTACCCGGGATCTCTGAAATAAATGAAAGTAGAAAATGTTATTACACATTTTTGTCTTTTTTCTACAATTATCAAATTATAATATTTGCATCTCATGTTCCTCTGTTCCTTTTAAACTTGTTCATATCTGTCTTTTTCTCTTTCGTAAACTTTCAACTCCGCATATAAGAGAGTAAAAAATAAAACTTTAGTCCCACTTGATAAGCACGAAAAATCTGAAATTATGACTGAAATCATGCAATTGTTATAAAAAGTATCGTGTGTGCCATGGGGGAAAGGGTCTTTTACAACTTACATAAGTACGTTAAAAAATATCACATAAGTAACGATTTACTTTTAAACAATATGGAAACGGGTAATAATATTTACTGCTCCTAATTATATTGTACGAATTTACCCAATTTCGAAACTCATTACAATCCTACCAAATCCAATATCGTGATCGAAGTTAGGTCAAAGTTGCTTGCTAGAAACAGCACTGAAGCAGTATCGATAACCATCCGAATCGATATCTTTAATAAACCGTATATGACGCGTGTTAGAGAATTGGAATTGGTTGGTGCAGCAATGTTTAGCCTTACTGTAGAGGAGAGAAACCTAATGCGAATTCATTTCAGAGTAATGGTCCGAATACAGTATTTCATTGGCTGCAATAGTGAGAATACGATTGCACATTTCCATTTTACAATCTCCAGTAATAGCTAACCAATTTCTTCACTGATGTAAATAGATTTTTCAAACTAACGTCACCGCACATTAACATTTTGTCAACAGAACAGAAACAAGCGTTTTAATAGCGAAAAACGAGACACGAGTAAATTAAATTTTTTGGCATTATATCGCCTTTTGCAAGTTAATGGAAAATGAAAAGTCCTCTGGATAAAATAGAATTGGCAAAAAAGACTTTGTTCATACGAACCTTCAAAACTTCCGGTATATATGTGTTTAGTGAAAATTTATAATTGATTTTCAAGAATGCTCTTTCCTATGCAAAGTATAAAGGCACTTTCATATTTTTTTGTGCAACTTTCATTTGCATTTAACGAGGTTCATGTAAAGCTAACTTTGCAAGTAGAATTAAACAAAATTTCTGATTCCTGTTAACAAAGCCATTCTAGTAATAAGTGAAACAAATATTCATACACGAAACGAAATTAAAATTTACCTCTGATTTTAGCACATACACACTGTTTTGCGAAAGTTGCTTATTAATTCCTCACTTCAAATGGTTTCACAAATATATGCTACTACACTATTTATACAGATACAACCTCAATGAGTATTAAGTTAAGCAGCAGATTCTGCAAATTGATTTTTTTTTGTCGTTCATAAATTCAGGGATTTTTTTAAATCTCTTTTCTTGCAAATCAATTAAGCTAATTGAACTATCATTATTCAGGAGTAAAAGAATTTTCAAACCTTGTATTTTAAATTCGAAAATAATGAGAAAAAAGTCAAAGAATAGGACGATCTATTCGCAGAATGGAATACAACTAATCGCAAACCTTCCTGCACTTGAATCTCAAGCCTCTATTATTATCGACGAATGACAAAAGCAGACTTTGAAAAAAAGAAAAACACGACAGATCTCATATTTCTATATCTATCTGCTCATCGCTCTTTTTCATCCAGTCGATCGCACTTCTGAACTTCAATATTTGATGTCCTTTTGCAGTTGAAACGAAATGAAAAAAAATTCCTGTTTCAACAATGAACAACTTTAAATATAAACGCATATAGATGAATAAAATTAATCATACTTTTGTCGAACATACTTTTGTTATCATGGCCTTAATCATAAAAATATTTCTAAATGATTTCTAGCACTAATTCAGTGAAACCATATTTACATTCTATCAAAAGAGAGACTCTTATCAAACATTTAACCATGATTTTTCACAATCTCGTAGTAAGATCATTTAGAAAAACTTCTTTTATGTATTCAAAGTCTCCTCGATCATAAAATCGAAATGTTAGAAAAAAAAAAACTAATCCTAAAACGTTATTTCATCCTGAAAGCACGTTTTCATACTTCGCGTACCAATATTGCTAAAATTAATGATTTCAAAACTTTTGGTCATAACAGCTGTGCTATTCAGAGTTGTTCAAAGTACCAATAAAAGTTACGCAAACATTACGAGAGTCACAAAATATTATATCAAGAATAAAACACGGGAAATTAATTCCGTGGTTGTTTGTAGAATTCAGTTGAAGGCATATTCATCTCGTTTACGATTTATTTTACAACTTGGGTGGTAATCTACCACATATAAAAATATCCTTTGTGCTCATACTGTTGAGAAATTGTAATCCAACTGTTACTTCATAATTCTGCAGCAAAAAGACTTTAAAATTAAAATTAATGCTCTTAAATTCATGCTTAACTTTATTATGATACCCAGATTTTAAATTAAAAAAAACGTTTCTCCTTTCTGACGTCAGAGACTTTCTGTTTTCATCGTTAATTCATGAAAAGTACATTTATTGAAATAGATGGGGAGAATTGCATTTAATAAAAAAGAACAGCATTTTAAATAACTTTAAGTTCAAGATGTTTCTATTTAGGTAAGCGCGCGTAAGCTGAAGACGAGACAAAAAACAACAAACGAATGAAAATCGAAAAGGCCAATAATAAAAATGATTGTAGTATAAATAGAATAATTAGAAGAAATTCTGCATTTTTTCATTACGCAGTTCTTAAACAAATGATTCCTTGCACAATATTGAAGCCTATTTCGATTTCAAAAAGAGTCTCAGCATTATGGTAAAAGTAGAATCCATTTTCCCCCTTCTTTATGGTTCTTTGAACGCATATTTATGCGCAATAATGAAGTTGTGAAATAAGTACTCAAAGATACTCGAGTATGAAAACCACGCATTTATAGAGCTCGACCTGCAGCAACGTTACGATAATGGTGGCAATGGTGCTTGTGGCGAAGTTGGTGGTTTAGTAGAAACCCAGGGGTGGGTGGGTACTTCTTCGATACGTACTTTCCAGTGTGATTTTGTGCTCTATATAAGTGTATGAAACGCGTTTGTATGCCTACGTGGAGTATGCACTGTGCACTGTGTAGTGTGCAGCGTAGGTACCTACGTGATCGTAGATACGTGATCTACGATCTTTCCTACATGGACCATAGTATTTACTGTTACTGAAACGTAACAGATGGTAAATGTGGGTATACTAGAGCCGTAGTCAAGCTTACAGCCCTATACTCAAGATTTGTTGCCTGACGTTGAGAAACTGGCATTTACGTCCCTCGACATCTACCACTAACATCAGTTGAGGTAACAATTGTAGCACTGATACGACCTTTGGAGTCACCCCCATTTTCCCTTATTTCCTTCAATTCCCTTTCTTCCCATTCAAACATTTTCCCTCCCTTTTGCAAATAAAAATAAATGCATAAATTCCAAAGATTTTCCACAACCTTAATATAGTCCTTAAAAATTATTCCTTTGGATCTCACCCAATCTTCATTTATTTTCAGATGCTAATGCTTCATTTATAATCATTCATAGGGTTTATGGATAACCATATTTTATGTCTAAATACACGTATTTATGAATAGTGCACACATACGCACAGGGAAAAAGAAAAATGAAATAGTGAGGTGATAAAGGTAGATTGAGGTAAATATTTCGCCCACAGACGATTTCATTCTTTCACTCTTTTTTACTTCACCCTCGCTTTCATTACTCGGGTAAAATAAACATTGCCATTGTATATTTGTATTTGTCGAGAAATATTGAAACAAAGAAGAATCTGTTTTACTGAAGCTTCGATCGTACTTGTTGAAAATATTAATATAGTTTACAGATTCAGCATTAACCTTTTTACATTTACGAAAAACATGCTGGCAGTATGTGCAGTTCCATTTTTAATTCGTTTGCAAATATAGTCCGGGTTTACAAGTTATGCACGGTGTAGTCATATATGTTTTTATAAAGCTTCTATACATTTTTAAAATAAAGTTGAAACTTCAATAAATACCTTAATTTATTGTAATTTTGAGACAGATGCGAATGAATTTTAATTAAATATTATTTTTTAAAATGTTTTACATAAACAAATGTGGTTACATTTTCAAATAATTTTTACATGTTATCAGAATGTTGTGACCGATCAGTAATAAGACAAAGCGTCCCAACAATAAACAGAATAACACAAAGAGATTTGCAAACCAATCAAATATATGTTCTGTTTCAAAGAGCTAATTTGCATTTAGAGAAAATAGAAACAAATTATTTACAATTTTTTCATTGGAGTAAGATCTGTCAATTGATAGACACCATCAGATGTCCCAAAATATATTTCTTGACCCAGTTTCACAGAACATATAAGGCGTGCATTATTCAGTTTAAGCGTTGACACTACTTTAATTATTAACTTTCCATTAACCTCTTGTCCCCCTAATTCATAAATTATCCCTGAGCTGTCAATATTACCAAATATATATACTTTTGTACCATATGAGCTGTAACGATAGTATGTAACAAAATCCGTTTGATTATTAACAATTGTGGCGTCTACTCCATCCAAGATTGATGGAGTACTTCCAAGTTGAAGAATCCTGATTATTTGCTCACCATTTACAATATAAAAAAGATGCTCATATCCTTCATTCATGTATTTGATAAAGGACTTTGTTTGATAAATTGGTGTTTCAGATAGTGTTTCTTTCATATAAATCCAAGATCTAGGAAACCCACCACTATAAAACATCACTTCTTTATAAGATTTAAAAGGATAATCTACCATTCCAGTAATTTCTGTTTTAACTTCTGAAATTACAGGTTCACAGATTACAGCGCCATTTTCGAGTTCCATCAATCCACCCTTAGTCGCAAGAAAAACAATATTACTAAGGTATTTTGAAATTGGTCTACCTACTAATCTTTCTTTGCCGTATGCTAAAGTTATTTCTTGAAATACAAACTTTACATTATCTACAGTCGGAGCTACGATGAATACTGTCAATTTATAATCTTGGACATAAATGTTATCAAATCTGTCGATTCCTAAACCCGCATACACATGTTCTTTTGACGGTAACTCTATTTTATTCAACGTTATTCCCTTATCGAATGAAGAATATAATGTTTTCTCTTTTACAATGTACCATCTGCCTTCATTGTCTATAACAATATCTGAGATATCCCCAGAAGTTCCCTCAACCTTTACAAGTTTTTCAGCCACTGAAAGAGCCAGTAAGCTTGCAAAAATATATAATAGCAGCTTCATGTTCATACTTCCTGAACGAGAATTAATTTTTTTTTTAATAAACAATATTGTAACGATAATCCAAGGTGGAAGAAGCCTTTAATTCCAGGTAGAGAGAATTACCTACAATAATTAAAACAAAAACTCTTAACGAACAATTTTTCAGCAAATTTACTAATTACTAAGAATTTAATTTAATTTAATAGTTTAATTCCAGGTAGAGAGAATTACCTACAATAATTAAAACAAAAACTCTTAACGAACAATTTTTCAGCAAATTTACTAATTACTAAGAATTTGGAAAATTTATGTGATTGAAGATTTGAAAATTCAAATGAACGAATTTTTGTATTGATTGCATTTCAAACTAGAAACAGAAATAACAAAAATGCGGTGACACATTGAAAGCAACAATTTAAAACACATCAGTTAAGATAAAAGCTCTGATTATTATTACTTTGATTTCAGATTAAATTAATTGTGTTCAAAAATGTATTATTTTTACTATTTACCTTCTTTTCAGATAATTTTAAATAACTGACTTCCACTTTGTAACGAAATATTCAATACCATCTCTTCCTTATTAAAACTACACACAAACTACATCACGAAGCTAGAACAGAATTTATACTTTCTTCGATTACCCCTCCTTCTTCGCAAGCATTCACGCTTCGTCGAAAACATTTCCACTGAGATGATAACTGGAGTAAGTAATCTTAACATTTTTTACTAAAAAAATAATTCATAAGTGTATATTGAAACTAATTAATATATTAATAATTATAACAATAATTATAATTAATAATTAACTAATGAACTAACTAAGTAACTTGTACTAATTTCTGATTGGAAATTATTGAAAACTGGATTTCTGCAGAAAGATAAAATCTTAAGAAATCGTATCAGGTAGAAATCATATTGAGTCATTTAAGATAGCTAATCAGAACTCAGGAATCCCCGAGACTCACACAAGTATTGCGATTTTTATGTGTGTCGGGATATTGAAGAATAAAATTTATCTCTGTTAAGAAACTTTTAATCAACGTAAATTTAATGTAAAAACACTTGCCCTGAACGACTCATATCAACAGTTCGTAAAAATACACTTATGTGATAACGTAAATTCCATGTAAATTCGAGGCGGGTGAACTAATTTCTATCTTCCTGTACCATCCACGATATTCTATGAATACAAAGTAGACGTATGTCAAAGTCAAGGAAATTTTCACATGCGCAAACTTAAACGCGAGAAGATGCTTGAAAATATATTTGCACGGTATATTTTACCACTCTTTTAACTTGACTGGAAAATTTTTTCAACTTAAGAATCAAATTCTATATATATATTAGGAATTTATTAGAAACTTGACATAAGTTTAGTAATTTATATGATAAGAACTTGATATTATAATTTAACTATTACTAAAAAATTTTAAACGATAGGGAATGTCAGGGTAAGAATTCAGGGCACGAACTGAATATACTAAACGAAATCTCGTTTTTTAATTCTGCAAACACAACAAGGAGTTTCACTCTAAGTGAATCTGAAGGGGAAGATTCCATTTTCCAAGCTTTTGTTCACTGAGAAATGTATAAAATTCTGTGAAGTTAAAATGTTTGCAAAAGATACGTTCAAAAGCATATCTTACTTCCGAATTAATTTAATATTTAAGTGAAATTAATTTTACTGAAAATTGTATCAAGCTATTAAACTTTTTAAATTAAGTATTACATAAAATCCATTACAATAATTTTCTAATTTTTTACCCACTTTACGAATATATTATTCCGTGGTAATTAATGTCATAATTTATAGTTCTCATGTGGTACGTATAATCACATTTATCCGCGAATGCAAATGTTAGCGCAGTATTAAAATAATAACTCCATATATTTTCCTATGTGCTGATATATGAAAATATATTTATCTTGGCTATTTATTTAATATATTAGCCCAAAATTTTATTGTTATAAATAAGCCGATATAATCTCACCCATCAGAATAAATGGGCTAATATTTACAACCAGGAAGTTGACAACGCCACCTTTCAAATTAAAAAAAAAAAACAATAGCAGAATTTTCATTTTTTTTAAATTTCCCCAAGTTTCTGAAAAATCTTTTGACGAGCCATTGATTCTGAATCGATTATAAGCGTATGAAAAATCATCGATTCCTCCAGTGAACGGTCCCTCGTATTTAAAGAAAGAACGAGAAAAAAGGAGAACAGAGTAATAGCCTGTAGTAAAAGCCTATGAAGCCTGCATTTGTATTAATTTTGTGGACTTACTTGTACAAATACCTTCGTCGACTTCTCGAGCATGGTGCAATAAATTCTTGATTATGCATTGTAAACCTATCGCACAACTGCCAGAAAATCCGAAAAGTCCACCACAAGGCTCTCCTTCGACTCGCGCACATACTTTGCAACATCTGAAACCAAATTATTTTCGTTATTATTGAATATCTGTACCTAATGTTAGGGCAGATTTAAAACAATATTTCCTGTATCGAAAAAATTATGCGTTTAAATGACCATTAAATCAATATAATAATTTTTACTTTATTAGATGCACTTTGTGATATTACTTTGATTCAAAGTTAAATTAAATTTCTCCTTTCATTTAATAGCAGCTCTGCTTAAAATTACTCGACTGTAATTCTGAACTAGTGAGAATTTGAAATACCTGAGTACAAGATTGGTCTTTGAATTCAACATTCTACATGCTTATGAGATTTTCTCAAACTATCACGAATGCCCCTGAGTTACAGCTTTAAGCGATACTTGGAAGCTTGGATGGCGAGTTAAATGAGAGGGCTCATCTAGTTAACATTTCACGAGTTTTATTAATTCAGTCCCAATTCGCATGGAGAATCGTAATTTTTTTAATGCAAGATTTTTAATTTAAGTAATTAAAAAATTGGTATTCTTCAATAAAGTATTGAAGTTTTTTGAAGCTTTAAACTTTTTAAACTTGATTGATGATAAATAAAATTGAAAGAATCCAAGTTGCGCAATAGATCGATTGTTTCGTTCAAATTGAACTTAAATAGACAAGGAACAATAAAATAAACAAATAAAGTAAACAGTAAAATATAAGGTTTATCCAGATTTGTATGAGACAAATGAACTTTATAATTCTGCAAATAAAGAGAAAACTTCCACGAGGTAAATTTCCATTAGGTTAGCTATTGTTTACGATAAATGAAAGGAAAAATTGAATAGAATCAAACTGTGAAGAAATTTAAATTCACCTTCTCCACTCTAACACACTAAATTAAGGAAAAATCTAAAAGAGAATTTCAACTCGTGAAAAAATGTAAATAAAATATTTTTATTATTAAAAGTGATGCAAATAACTCTGCTTCGAAGAGTAAATCATGCATTTTCTTTTCAGCAAAAGGAAAAACACAACATTCCGAACAACTCTATCTAAACCTAAAATTGTTATTCATTTTCGACCTGAAATTTAGTAAAAAGTTAAAAACTATTAAATAAAATAGTGAAATACAACTAATAATTAGTAAGAAATTTCACTGAGTAAATTAGTGATCGACTTTTCATTAACTCAGGTTTGGAGAGCTCTTTTTAAATCAACAATTACTTATTCCCCTCCAATTATTTTTCTTCTAACTAATATTGTGAAAAAGATTCCCTATAGTCATAAAAAATAGCCTTTTTTCTTCACCAAACAATAGAGGGATTTCGTGATCCACCCTAATTCTTGGCAAAATTGCTCAGCGATCGCGAAATAATAAAGGAGGAGGATGATTGAAATTAGTTATATATTTCTTGAATATGTATATCAAAAGAGGTATTCCATATGTCCCACATGTGAAAGCTGATCGCATATAAACTATTCGAAACGAATGCATCGATCGAGCAGACTCATACTGGGAATTTATCGGAAAATGTTTAGCATGCACCGACGATGTTGGCTCTATCGGTCTCTGGTATTCGAATTAGGGATTGTGAGGGTGAAAATAAATGGCATGTCTGCCAATCGGACGTACGAAACTGCGGCAATGACACTCAGATTGTGCGAAGGATGAGTGGGGAATGGAAAAGCTTTTTCTTTTACGTGAAAAAACCTCCTGCCTTCGATATCAGAGATGGGGAGGGACTTAAAGGAGTTCCTTGCAATATACTCGAGCAGTTGGATTCAGCAAATTAAAGTTTTTTATGAACCTTCATTTGCATTAGGATGGGTCGAAAAAAGCACGTTTTTTTAGATTGAATATCAAGCGATGCTAAAAAATTACCTTATCTAATATACATATATATATAGAATAATAAAATAAACGTTATTATATGATGATGAACAAGTTTTGAACGTTCAAGTGAACGAAATACTTTTTCCCAATTCCATTTTACCCAAAAATATTTTCTTCCAACTAAAAAAAAAATGCATTGCAAGTTTTTTGCACACAGAATTATTTTCAATATACGTACAAAAATGAATCAATATTTTAACACTGTTTCAAGCAAAAATTGTTAATATTTTCGGCTAAAGCAACTATAAAAAGTCCATAAATTATGACAAGTCCATTACAGATCATGGATTATTACTCGTTATTTATTTATGAATACACGTAATTCGGGTTATGTTTTAATAAACCTAGCACGTGATTTCAGATTAATAAATCGTCTGCATATGACAATTTTTAATAGGATTGCATAAAAAGCAACTTTTTCCCGTGTTATCAAATTTTAACAATTCTTTTACATAAATCACACAATTGCATCAATTTTCGTGAATTATAGAGCATTGTCGCTCGAAATGCTCATAAAATTATGAAAAATGGATCAAAACTTTAAACTACCTCTCTTTGTTAACACTCCTGAAGTATATCATAATTTCAGTCAAACGTAAAAGAAATAAATTTTACAACTTTGTGTCAAGTAAAATATTATCAGGAAATTCTCATCAAAGGATCACGAGAAAAAAAAGATGTTTCGTCTCTATGCAGATGAAGAATTTTCCTGAGAAATGATGGCGGAATGAAGGTAATTCACTTTTTAATCGACGACTTCTGCAAACGTTGAGTAAATTGCCTTAAGACAATCCAATTATCTTTTAAATTAAGTCAAGTGAATTAACTTTCTCAGGCAGTGCATTTGGATCGATTCAATCGTAGCATTAGAAAATCGGAAAATCAGTTGTCCAGTCGCCCTGATCATTTGAGTACCTACTTGCAGGGATCCCAGGTGAGACCTCCGGGACAGTCTTCCTCGGTAAGAAGGTCGCACTCGAGGGGCGAACACACACACGATAAGGCTCTTGCCACCGCTACTGATAAAACCACAATTCCACCAAGTAAAACTAACGGGACTCTCATTTTTGTTGAAATGGTCCTGTCCATCAACGCACTATTTTCTATGCCCTGCACCCTCCTCGCGGCCAATTTTATAACGCCACTATAAGAACCGAAAGTTTGTCCCGTTCATCGGTTTCTCGATCTTAGCTTCTCTTTTTGTACTTGAAACAACTCCACCGCTGCTGATGTATATATATATATATATATCCAGATATATTCTAACTTTACATATCAACTTCACAAAGTCTCTTTACAACAATTTTATCTACATCTAGAATCTGTAAAATCGTATTCGTAACAATAAGTATTACAAACATGTACTGTTATAAGTTACATATATATTAATATATAATTGTATTAAACTGCTGTTAATTATAGGATTTATAATTTATTTTCAATATAAATTAAAATTTTTCACTAGTAAAATGAGAGTTCATTAGAGAGAGAGAGAGAGTAATTTCATTAGTAAAATTAGTGAGAATTCAAATTACAGTAAAATTCGTTGTGGAAAATACTGATTTGAATATTTACAATTAAATAGACACAAATATCAATTCGTTATAGCAAAGCCTATTGAGTAGAGTCGGTACGTTGTTTCAATGCTATTGTATGAGAAGTCCATTTGAAATTGTTTATCTTTCTTTCAAGAGAAACTTCAATCGGATTTTGCGCACACTTTTAATTTGAGACAACAATAGCTGAAACAACATTTGTTCTCTTCTTATCGTTCAATTTTTGTTTTTCAAGTATTTTATATTGCCATTTTTTAAACAAGAGATGCATAAAATAAAACATTTTGTTAGTCTTCCTATTTTTATAAGTCTCCTCTCACTTTCTCTTACATACACTTTTCATTAATTGAATATTATAAATCAAGTTGAAACTTATTTGTAATTTTACTCTCATGAGTTATTTTAAAAAAACGGAACGCGTAGAAAAAAAAACCATCCATGTGAATTTTGTTGCAACTCATTGTAAACAATAAAATTTTCATTGTTTCATTTGTTTTTGACTCATTGTTGATTTTTTTCTCGCATCTCAAAACGACAACGAATTTGGTATTTTTATGATGAAGATAGGCTTTTAACAATGTAAAATAGAAATAAATTCGTGAAGAAAAATGATGTTTAGAGAATGGAAGAGGATTTAGAAAAATATGACTTGTGTCATAGTTCCATTTTCACACACGTTTTCGCGCATCATGTGTTCAAAGAACGGATCGTCGAAGGTACTTCCGGGTAAAGGGTGACGCGAGGCACTCTGCAACCAGGACGAACGTGCACTGATGTTAAAGCGCGTCGAGACGCCGGGCGCCGTGACGCTTTGCGTCGGCGCCCTGTCACTAGCCACAGACCTCAGTTTTCTACACAAACAACTTTTCCTCCATATATGTTCTAAGCCCTTAACTAGACTGTAATGCTTATCGAATGTCGATGAGCGATGCTCATCATCATTTTTATCCTTGAAAATATATTTACCTGCATGTATGTAATATAAAATAAATCTAGAAAAAATTAGGTCGCCGGAGTGTATCTTGAGATAACGTTATTTCCCAGTTCTTGTAGGGCGAAACGAAATGTAACTAAAATATTGGAATATTTAAAACTGGAATACATATAACAATCGATCACAGCCTGTTGTTTAAAAAAAGCAATTATGAGAGCGGCTTTTAAATCCAAAACTTTTATTATTTTAGCAAAGTCTTGGAAGATTTGATTAGAATAGAAGATTTTATTACAATAACTTTGTAGAGACTTATTTAACACTCATCTGGTTAATTTCATTATATTTTATGTAAGATAGATGTGGTTTAAGTTTTTAACGTTCAAATGAACGAATTTTTGTATTGATTGTATTTTGAACTATAAACAGTGTTAAAACATTAATTAATTTGCATTAACAATAATTTTTTATGGAAGAATATGGAAGACATTTATAATGTCTATGGTTATTTTTAGTTGAAATAACATTAAGATAGCAAAGATTTTAGAAATGGATAATTTATTCTCTGCTCTCAATTGTTTTAAACCATACGATGCTCTCTGTAATTTACAACACAATACACCTTCCTTTGAGTTTATTGTCGTGGAAGTAATTACTTCCAAGTTTGAGCGAATACTTGTCATCAAGAACTGAAGTGATGAGAAAACACTTCTTGCTCCAAGTTACAACATGACTAACATCGTAGACTCAGCTACGATTAAATTGTTTTTAAATTTACCGATATTTATTTAACTCGTTATGTCAATTATAAATTCAATAAACTTTAAATTAAAATAATTGGGGAAATGAATTTTAATAATTAAATCATTTATTTTCATGCTCAATATTTCAAAGCATTGGGAATTCTCGAAGTTTAATAAGTTTATGGAATAGTAATTTTTTAATACACGAATTCGATAACACTAAAAGTTTAAAAACTTGTAATTTAAAAATTCTCTTATAATTTAGCTATTTATACAGAAATTTTGGGATGTATAGTCATGGATTTTTCTAAGTTGATAATGATAATAGTAAAGGTTGCAAATAAAATCAAGAAACTTACTTTTTCATTGCAGCAACACAGAAGATCCATGCTCGATATCAATTTGGAATATCGTCACAAGAAATCCAGAAAATATCACACGCGAAAACCCAACACTCCCGAAAAATCGCGGAATAAAAAAGAAATTTAACCCTATCTTTACTTACAATTTTAACGCGTAATCTAAATCATTTATCTAAACTTTACTTTCAAAAGCAAACACTTAAGTATTAAAATCTGAAAAATATTTCAAATTACGGCACTTAAAAACTTGAAAACAAAAGACACTCCCGAAAACTTCCGAAAACTGACCAACATTGACGACAATAACGGGGGAAAACGAGAAAAAGCTTTTACAACCTAACCTCACTTTCTGAAATTTTACTCCAAAAAAAAAATGCGAAAATTCGATCGACCTTCGAAAAATATTGTCGCCGAACACGAACGCGAGTGAATATTGAAACAAAACGAACGACTGTGGCGGAAAAAACGACTAAAATTCGTGAAAATAGAAGCAGTTTATTATAGCGCGACAGGAAAATCCAGTTGAACAAAAGCTATTGAAATTGACTAAAATTGTTCATTTGAATAGTCAAATACACTTTCCATCTCACAAATTTCAACTAATTCTCTCAATAATCGATGAGAAATCAATTGTTTGATTGTTTCGACAGTTTCAATAAAACTACCCGACGAGAGTCACAGTCACCTTTCGAACGCCGGAGCACAACTGAAAAACTAACAAAATTTCTCAAACGAACTGTAAAGTCAAATTGTACAACTTCTAATATTTTTCAATTTATCAATCCTTTTATAGTCGGAGAGACAATATTCACCTGGTAAACAATAAAAGAATGTAAAATAGTATACAAAAGTTAATTATTTGTCAATAAATCGAAATTAATTATAAGAAAAAAGATGGGAAGTTGTCTCACGTAGTCCTGCTGTTCCGATTGGTCGATTAGTATTGGCGAGTAAATTCAAACTTCAGTAAAGCAATCTTTTTGGTTTCTGTTTTTGAAAATGAAATAAATATCAATTTTTAAGTTATTACTATAATTAAATAGTATTATTGATTAATTATCTTTCAATGCACCTTTATAAAGTATATTTCTGCAATTTCGTTAATATAAACGATATAAAATATCGAACTGGTTTGAGTATGGGATGTCTTACTCTAAAAAACCTTTTTTACTTGACGAGTGGCTCCATGTCTGACCATAACCTTCTATTTTTAATTGGAAAAAGGCAAGTTTTTGTCAGACACAGAAAACGAATCAAGTTTTTTCTTTATTTTCTAAATTGAACTAGTTTAAATTAATTAATTCGTAAATGATTTTGTTTTTAAATTATTAATATTTCTTAAATTAACAAATAAAATAACAAAAATAACACATTTCTTGATACTTTAATTCTATATGAAAATTACACGTGTCTTACTATAAATTGCCGTTTCTACTTGCTAAGTTACCCGCACTTTTCATAGTAGAAATAGTAAGTTATGGTCAGACAAATTACTTTTTTACTGTAATGGATAATTTTTTAATGGCAGTGTCTGTGTCGAAAAAATTCTCGAATATTTGTAATGAAAAAATCCAGCTATTACGGAAATTTGAGTACTCGTAGTTTCAATCTTTTTTAATTTGTGCAAAGTATAAAAAAGATAGCGACCTTACATGAATGCCTGTTGATTGAACCGTTCCTTTTCAAGTGAACGATATTTACTTCGAGCAACAAATTTTTTCACTTCTCGGATCAATTAGCCAAATTTCCCCTATATGTAATAGGAATTCCACGCGGCAAACATACACATTTTACTTCTAAATGCAATCGAGCTTGAAACCAGTCTCAGAGGAATACCAATACAAATAATTGTGTTAATTAAAACTCGAAACGTGTAATTAATACTCTTTTGCACTTGCTGTTTTTCAGTATTTCTTAATGCAGGAATAATGAAAAATATAGTTGAATATTTTATCAAATATGTAAACTTAAAAAGAAATAAATAATGAATAATTCAATTCGATCAAAGCAGAAAAAATTAATGAAATATACTTATACAATTTTCTTATGGAATTTTAGAATTGAAAATTAATAATACAAATAACGTAATTGAGAATCGAAAACTAGTTTATTACAGTTGAATTCTAAGTTCTTTTAATTTCATTGCTTTAACGCCCATCTCGATAAAATTTCACAAGATAGGCTATCAAACATTATTTCAAGTCATTTAAGATTCGAACGCTTCTGTTGAACGAGCAAGTTATCGTAAAGAATAGGGTTCCATCTAGGAAACCTTAATATTGAAAAATGTGAAAGAGCCTTTCGTTCCACTATCTGCGAGAAAATCATTCTTGTATAGAATTGGAAAGAAGCCAAAATACTTTCTTTTCCAACTTATAGAATCAATTCTACTCTAACCCCCGATTTTATTCGCTTTATTTTATTGTTGAATTTCGACTATAATTAATAATTTTTTTTCTTTCTTTTAACAATGAAATTTCTGTTTAAATACCTTATAACTAGAAATAATGTCGCAAAGAAATCACAAAGACATTACAAGTGATATTTCCGTTTAATTAATTATAGGAAATTAATCAATTTGAAAGGAGCGATGATTTAGGAAATGGATTGTAATGATTTAGGAAATGGATATTATTCGACACAGGTCTAAATATAGGTCAAACAATGCATCATCTATTTACATAGATTATTCCAGGCCTAAAGTAAACAAGATAAATGACTTCTCTCGACCGTAACTATTCTCTAAATTACAATATTGTGTTTTTTTTCTCGAGAAATTCCATAATTTTAAATCTCAATAAGATTTCGATAAAATAGAATTTTTAATTCGTCACACAATTTTCATTAAATCATTATGTATACAAGCTTTTTCCATATAGAAGAATCTAAACATGCCTCTGAATAATTGACTCACAAATTTACTTTTTTCCAAATGATAAGTGAATAGATAATTAAATTTAATGTCAACATGAACCATTCTTCGAACGAACACATGTACTTGCAAATTCAAGGTCTCCTAGTCACTCATTATAAGAAGACGAAACCGTTGTGATTTTATATTCCCAACTCTCAGACGTTAGTTGAGGTCAACTAACGAAGCCGTTGAAGTCGTGCGCGTCTTATCGAACCTCAGATTACTCAGGACATCAAAAGTTTGTAGAAATTCTAAAATTAAAGCATAGAATTGCTCTCTCTTCAGAATTAAAACATGTATTCTGTAGTAAGAGTTTCGTTTATTTTACTGTTTATTTCATATACATTCGCAAAAAATGATACTTCGAGTGAAGAAGACAAAACCGTAATTAAAAGCGTGAACGAAAATTCGGATATTGATTTAAAGAATTTTACTTTCATTTCCTTTAACTCGAGTGTTTCCCCGAAATCAGGACCCATCAAAGAAGTTGATTGCTTTGGACTGGGAACTACATTCGCTAAAACACTGGAATGGTTTTTTAAACAAAAGGAACAAAATGCAAGTCCACTTTATGCACATTTTTATATGTTATCAAGAAAAAAACCGAAAAGAGTTCACGTTTACACTGGTGATCAGTTTGGATTAGAGTGGACTGATTTTGACATTCGTCGTAAAACTGTTGTGATAGTTCATGGATTTTTAGCAAATGGTGATGAGGAGTGGGTTCAGGAAATGGGAAAAGCTTATCTTTTATGGGTGAGTTGATATTTAAAAAAAAAAACTTTTTCATTCAACCTAACAGTCACATTAGGTTACAACAAATTTGAATTATGTTTTTCAAAATTAGCATAAGTTTAATTTTTTTTATTTAGTCATAAATCGTATTTTAGGATGACGTTAATATTATAATCGTTGACTGGAGTGAAGGAAGTAATACCTGGAACTACTACAAAGCCGCGGTTAACACCAGAGTCGTGGGGTCTCTGATAGCAAAGTAATTAAAAGTGATTATTTTACTTCATTACGTGATGGCATGCAGTTTCATTTTAATTGTATTGCATTGTATTTTAATATTGAAAATTGTTTCGGACTTTATTATACCAATTGAAGTTTTATAAATTAAAGGAAAAAAATTAAATGAAGAAAATTAAAAGAATTTTTTCTAATCAAAGGCTTTTCGAGCACATTGCAAATGAAACGATACATTCTCAAGGGCCAGATGAAAATGAATGGGGAAAACTTCATTTTGTTGGACATAGTCTCGGCGCTCACATTGCTAGCTTTGCAGCAAATGCAGTGATTAAATTACCAAATAAATGGAAAGTCGAAAGGATAACCGGATTAGATCCTGCTCAACCGTGTTTTCGAAATGCTGATATGGACTTATTATTGGATAAAAGTGATGCCCCTTTCGTTGATGTCATTCATACCAACGCAAAATTATTGACCAGTCTCGGACTCGGTTTACCTGAACCAATAGGTTCGTAATTAATTATTCCATAAACTGTGCAATAATATATCAAGTTTATAAGCAATAAAAAAACTCTTGCTCCATTCATTAAAGATTTGAAACATCCTCTGCCCCATATTTTAAAATCCATATATTTAATGCATATAACATGTAAAGCACGATTTTATTGATAAAGGGTCATTCAAAGTATTGAACTTTTTTATTTCCACTTTTCAGGTCATGTGGACTTCTATCCAAATGGTGGTAAAACACAACCCGGTTGTGCACGTTTAAAAGAGAAACCATTTTATATGCCAATTCCTCAAACAGGTATAATCACTCTTTTTGTAAATTTTTTACACATTTTACAATTGTGATTATCGAAAATTGAATTCTTGTATTAAAAAAATCTTTTTCTACAGTGGTTTATCAAGCTATATGCAGTCACGGTCGATCTTACACGTACTTTACTGAATCAATACTTGTAGCAGTCGAAAACAACTGCACTTTTTGGGCACATCATTGGGACTTAACTTACAGACGCGCACTTACAGTTCTAGAAGAAAAGTGCACTCCAAGTACTTGTTCAGAAATGGGAATTAATTCCATAAATTATCGACAGCGAGGAACATTTTTCGTTCTTACTTCCGGATCTATGCCTTACTGCAGTAAGATTTTTTTTATATTTTCGCATAAAAAAATTATTGTACAGTTATTGTACACTTTCATTATACAATTTTCATTTGCAGGTGTCAAAAGTTCAGACAAAGAAGAAGTTTTGCATAAATTACGTCAGGACTTGCAAAGTGAAATTGACGACTAATTTAACATAAGAAGACAAAAACAGAAAAGAAAATTTCCAATTAATTAAGCTGATTATATTGATAAGCTATATGTACTAGCATTATTTATTTAGTATTATCACTTTTTAGTGCTTCGTTCTTCATTTTGTTTACCTAACAATCTAATTATGTACATACTTGACTTTTAAATCGCACCTCAGATTTTTTTAAAGCATACTTCTATCATTTTGATTATCTATTCTCTTATTTTGTTTCAATTTTTATACGTATACTAGTGTTGTATATTAAATGAAATTGGTGTTAAAGGGGATTCAAGATTTGATAAGAAATTATTGTCATACATATTTATAAATATAAAATAAAATTGATGCTAAATTCATGAAGGACCACGATCTTCCTCACTCTCAGAAAAAGGTTCTTGATTTTCGAGTTCAGGAGGTGGATCGGATTCCTCTAATAGGATGTCATCAACAGGAGGTAAGCCCTGAAGCAGCCTAGCATGTTCTTCGATATCAGGGATTTTCTCGTGAATAAGCTTCTCTACGTCAACCTTATCTAACTCCGCTTGTATACGTCTTTTAATTGGTCCTTCCACAGCATCCATTATTTGGTACCTTTAATGAGAAAACCTTTCTTGAGTCATCAATTCTAATCAGCGAGAAACCAACCTAATTCAAGCTTTTAATCCCATTAAACCCTTAAAAACGGTTTTCTTAAAACATTAACAACTTTTACCTCAAGAGATTTGGTAGAATATTCACACCAGCTTCCATTATGTAGTCTAAAGTTCCAGCTCCATGTATCCTAGTTTGAATATTGCCCAGTTCAAGATCGAGTTCCTCCAAAGTGGCACGTTTTCGTGTATCCAAGGGTTGACTCAGGTTGACTTGAACTCTGAAGTAATCGACGGTAAAAGATACGGTTCCTGCTCGAGATAAAACCCCTCCTATCACACTGACCTCCCAGTGGGTCCTTCCTTCTATTTCCTGAGTACCCACGTCCAAAACTGCATAAACCTACGAAAACAATTAACTATTGATTCGATACTATTTCATTTATTGCCTAAAATGTTATAAATTTCAGATTGTACACTTTTGCACTCCCACCCCCAACAGAAAGAGAAGCACAGTATTTTATTTAACTGTTTTAATACAGAAACACTAATTTCAAAAAACTTTGAAATATTTGAATTTTATTGAAATTCAGTAAAATGCATTGGGTTGAAGTTTCAGAATTTTTTTTTACTTCAAAGATTCTCACTAAAGAAAATAGTTTTAGCTACAATAATTTGTTTATTGCAACAGAATTAAAGTATGGGAAATGTTTTTGCAAACTATATTTTTGATTGTTGATGAGAAACCTTTGATGAAAAAGAAAATTCGTCTTGAAACTTCAGCCCAATATGTGAAATGCTTTGAAATACTTTGAATTTCTTCATGATCTCTTGAAATTCCTTAAATTACCAAACAATTTGAAGCTTTTTCATTGGAAGTAAATACATTTTTCACTTCGCACTTATTTTATTATTAATTATGTCAATATATTCTTTAACTAGCAACTTGTTGAATTATGTACTTACATTGCCGTTTTCCATGGTGAGTGTAATGTTTCCCATGCGATAAAAGCTTGCTAATCCCGTAACCCATGTGTGGGATGAAGTCACTGTGAATATGCCAATACTTTGGGTGTAATCTTTAACTCGATATGGATCATATCCCATTTGAGTAACTTGTTTTCGAGCCTCAGAAACTGCCATGTCGAAAGGAGATATCGAATTTGGGAAAAACTGTGGCAGTTGTGAAATTTGGTCATTCACTTCGCCCCTGAAAAATATATTCAATATATAATATAATATAATATATTTCTAATATTGGATGATCTCGCTATAATTAATGTGCACCAATTTCAATAGTTATGTACTCCTACTTTTTATATAGTTCATATATTCGGAGCATTAAAAGCTCAACGGTTTTTTTTAATGATGAGATTAGTCCTCAAACAGTTTACAGTTTAACGACCTCGTATTGCGAAAGTAACAACCTTGTTCTGGGAGCATTGATTTAAGTTCTGGCAGGCAAGTACCCACCACGCACACCCACAATGTCGACACGAATTAAGTACTATTTGCGCCAGTAGTGAATACATTTTATGTTCCAAGGCTCGACCTAATTGTACTTTTATTACATTATTACTACGAGCAATGAATCTTTATGATTTTATGTTAAAGCATAGAGACATCAGAATATTTTATGCACAAAAAAATAAATCATGAAAGGAATATGGACTAATAAATGTTGATCATTAATTATACTAAATAATACTAGACTTTCTTCAATAGGGATTCAAGTTCTAATCTCAAAATTTTAATTCTTCATTTCTGCATTTTTCAATTTTCCAGGTCAATTATATGTATAGAGCAAAAAAATACCTAATTATAATATTTGATAATAAGTGAAATAAAGAGTTCGAATTCTGAGATTGGAACTTGGACCCAAAACCCTTGACAATATATAAAAATAAAATGAAGACATACCTAATATTAGTATTGACTTCCTTGAGAATAAATGGCTTAATGCTATCGAAAATGAATGTTCCAACTGAGTTAAAGACTCCTTGGAAAACGGATCCCAAAAATCCGAGATTTTTAAAATCCATATCGATATTGTCGAAAGTTAAGTCCATATCAATATCCTGTGCATGCAATTTTCCATCTGTTCCGACTTCCAGTTTCGCGATACCTTCAACGATTACGCCGGTCAATTTGACAGTGAAATCTCCTGCTGATCTCGATAGCCAATAGGACAAAGTATACAACCCTCGAATATCAAGTGTCTCGATACTCAGCTTCACTGATACCTAAAATACATAATGCATGCTCATTATTTATTCCAAGAATTACGAGAAACGTTATACACAAAAAGAAAAATCATCAAACACGACTTTTAAATTGAAGCTTTGAGTAATAATTTGAATTTAAAAAAAATAATGTTGAAAAAGGGAAGTACTGAAGAAAAATACAAAGAGAGCGAAGTTTTATTTAGCATAAAGTTTCTCGTTCTATCTTTATACTTAGATAGTAATAAAAAAACTCTTTTGTCAACGTTTTCTCAATGGGTTTCATTCCCCTGATCGTACCATCAGAAATAAAAAGTTAGAGGAAACCCTTTTGCATTTCAATGGTAGGTATATTTGATCGAATAAGAAAATATCGAGCGGAGATGATAAGAGGCACTTTTTTACTTCAGTGGTATATAACCTTTCGATATTGAATTTTTTATCCAATTTCTTCATTTAATTGCATGTTTAATTTTCATTCTTACCTGCATCAGTGCTAACTCAGATTTGATGTTTTCGATTCGAAATTTTGAAAGTCCGTAAACTTGAATTTCCTTAAATGTCATGGTGTATACGGAAAACGAATGTTTCATGTCAGGCACTGCCATTGGATCCGGGATTGGAGCACCAGGAAGTCCCACAGGATCATCTTGTTGATAGTGTTTCAAAATTTCTCGAATTTGGTCCCCTAATCTTTTTTCGCCCTTTGCTATCTTTTCAGAGGTTGACTCAGCTGAGAAAAATTGAGGACTTCCATTAAAAATTCCTTTTTTAATACAATTGTTTCATTCTTACTACTACTTTTGTGTAATCATTTGTATTATTTATATGTGTCGATTTCAAATATATTTCGTTGAGGAAAGTATTTTTTGAAACTTTGGTAAATAAAATAAGTATGAAATAATTTCACAAAGTAGAGAAGGCGAGGAAATAACTTATAATAAGATAAAATAACAACTTGGTAAAATCACTAGGAAGTTTAATTGCATATTGAAACCTATAGTGAAATGTGAGATGTAACTTGTGAGATGTTATCATAGTAAAGTAAGTTATACCGATTATATCATGGATAAGCAAACTTCCCAGAATCGATCAAAGTTTAACTTGTCTGATTATATTCAACCGTGAGTAACTCAAACTAGTTATTTCCTTCTTCCTCGCCTTATCCCTAATATATCAGTGATCATCCCTAAAATACCTAAAACCCCTAAAATCAACCCCAATTAGATATTCAGTATAAATTGATTTTTGAATACAATAATTTTTTACGATATTGCCTTTTCGTAGAGTATTTTCAATATCTGGTAAATAGTGAATCAATAATTTCACAATGATGATGATTTCATATAAATTTCTCAAATACTTTACGCAATCGAAAAAAATACTTACCACGTGCAGAATCACAGATGAAAATGAGAAAGCCACAAAGAATGAGAATTGTCCCGATTTTCGTCCCCATTTTTAAGCTTCTTTTAAAAAGTTAATACTGTGAAAGGACACGTGATTTAGAAAAATATTTCAAATTGTAGTCCGGAATTGGCTGAAGTACATAACTGCCGGATGGCAGTCGAAGTGTTTGTCGATCTTGACTGAGGATACGTCAGTAAACTCAACAAAACAGTATCATGCAGGTCAGAGCGAGGGTCAATCGTTTATCTGCCTTTAAATCCCCTCCTATAACACATTATCCTCCCTTCTTTACCTTCCTCGAAACTGAAGGCATAAAACACAAAATAATTCAACATTCCAAACACTCAGGTTGATGAAGAAAATGAGTTCTACATAAAAATAGCGTATCGAAGTATTTTCTTTTTTAAAAAAAATATATTTGGGAATGATGAATAAAAAAAAAATTTCTATTGTAGAAATATTTATTACTACCAGCTGTTATTACTATTTACAGAAAAATAAAACAGCGAGGAAATCAATTTCAAATAACTCTACAATTATTTATTAAAATGAAATATGTAAAATCAAAATCCAAAATAAATAAGATTATGAAACTATCGAAAAACATTTTATGAAGTGTACATTTATTTCTTTAATATCAAAATTATAATAGAGAGAGTGAAGAAATCGAGTTTAATACCGAACAATAATCTGTATTAAAAATAACTTTGATTTCAGATATTTTTCATTAAAATGTTTTGAATTTTAGTTATCTCATTATAAAATCTATGTACATATTTGAAACTATTTCAGTAAAACGGTACAGATTCTGGATTCCAAGTGCGACCCAGAAGTGAAGATACTTTGACAGTTACTGTGAAAATGTCGAATTGTGAATCCTCTAGAAGAGATGTTTCCCAAACGCGAAGAACTAGAAGACGTTTGCAGCATATCGAGACAAACTCCACAAATCCAGAACACCTAAAATCACACAAAATTCATTTTAGTGAGAAATTGAATTGGAAAATACACCCTGATTAAATTTTGGATAGCGTATTTCTTATATAAATAAAATTTGACTGTTAAAAAATAAAACAAACTGGCAAAAAGATTTACAATTTTATATGTTTTAGTTTTAAGTCGCAGTCTATCCAATTTCTAACTGGGCATATGGAGTGCAATAAAATTGCATTTTTTTCAATCGACCATTTAGAATAGATCGATCAAAACGGTATACAGACAATTATCCATCGTCGAAAATTCCATAATGTGCAGAGTGGATGAAAAAATAATCCATGTAAATGGATTATGACGTCGTTTAGATTAACTTCAGTTAGCGTCGCAGAATCAGGATCAAACTTTCAAGCGAACAACAGAAAATCGATATTTTGACAAATAAATATAGCCACACTACAATAATATTCCAAAATAGGAAAACTTACAGATTTAGGAAAAGTCTACGAGTAATTCCAACCATTCTATCATAGTCGTGTGGCTTGCAGACATTTTTTCACAAACAGAAAAATCATTTTTAACTTTACCGTTAATGTTTTTCTGTTTGTGGTCAAATAAAAATTAAATAATGGTAAATGAAACGGATCAAGATACAAGATGGAATAGGATAATTAAGAAATGAGATTGGAATCATATAAATTAGAAATTAAATAAATAAATAGACAATTAAAGGAAGGAGAGATCAATTAAATAAATTGAATTATTAAAATTTTCAGTTCTTACGTAAGTTCACAGTCACCGAGTCCAACAGCGGAAAGACGAGGACAGAATTTTGCTGCTCTTATCAGTGGTCCCTCTATCGTATCGGGACCATAAGCAGCGATTACCAGTTCTATAAGACCCCGACAACTATCACCTATTCCATCTATTATCGAAGCTGGCGTGCTTTCTCCGAGATAAAGATGTGTCACTGGAATGCAGCTTCTTAAAATTGATTTACAATCTTCCTCCCTTGACATATACGACAACCTGGAAATAAGAAAATTTTAAAAATATATATAATATATGAGTGTATTTACTAAGCTAGGGTTGATAATATTTATAGGAAATTAGTAGTATTATTTACAATTGCATCACTCACAAAACAAGATTGATGTTTGGCGAATGATGGGAAAGTATTGACCATGCTTCGTCACTCACAAAAGGAAGTGATTTTGTTTCTGAATGAGCTTCAACTCGCAAAGTTTCCAAATGAACTTTTTGATCACTGAGAGCCTTCAGTAATTCGTCACTGAGTAAAGAATATGAAAGAGACAATTCTCGAAGACACCGACAATGATTAACCAATGCCGAAATACCTTAAAAGTTAATTAATTCCATTAATAATGAAAGAATAATAAAGAATAATGGTGAATTATAAAGATTCGGAAAATATTATATCTTATATTATACAAAGAAGAAATATAATGAAAAAAATATAATGTACCTTGAGGTGATAATTTGGGACAGTCGTCGATATGCAATAATTTTAAAGCTGCGGAAGAGTTGGAAGCTAATGTTGTGAAGCAGATTTCACCTGCTGCAGCTTCCTCATTTTTCAACGATTTTATTGGGGTTTTGTCACATTTTATAGTCAATGCTGAACTGAAATATTCGCTATCAACGTCGATAATTTCCGGTCTCCTCGGGCTTATGAATGCCAACATCTAAAAAAAAATTATAACCATTTTTTTAAAATCATTGATTAAAAATATCCTCAACAATATTACATAAATATCAATATAAAAAATTTGATAATTTGTGGAATTACAAGTTGAAAGTAAAATATAGGTCAGCAACTTAAAATCCAATAAACGGAAATTAATATATTTGAAAACTTCCTGCATCCACTTATTTTCCTCATAAAAAGAGTTCTCTGGCATTTCGATTAAAGTTCTATCAGGTCTTTATTAGTTTTTTATTGCTGCGTTGCTTTTACAAAAAAAAAAACATCTTCCTTACTATTGAAAAAGTGAATATTTATCAAATATTTCATAGATGTTAAAACGTTTAAAAACTGTAATTCTCAACAAAATATGAGAACTGAAGAGAACCATTTTATGAAAATTTGTATTAACATATTCTAAAATTACGCAAACTTTAATAAAGGACGATGATTTTCTCTAGATTTATATCAAAATTCCCGAGAAATTCTCTGAAGATTTCAGTGAAATTCCACGCTTTAGTTTCATAGGGCACTGAATGGAAATTTAAACTAAATTCCTTCCCCAAAATTCAATAAAACTTCGTAATGAATTTACGTTAAGTACGTAAGAAATTCAGATATAATACATTCCACAAAGATTTATTTAATTTTGAAAAAATAGTTTTCAGTTGTAGAGGCTTTTGAAAATAAATAAATATTCAAAAGTTGATGCACCAACCTTAAGGACGCAACAGGTTTCTTCGAAAAATTTTTAACACAAAACTGTAAGTTCTTCAGAAGACAAATCTCGGTGTTAGATGCGATCTCGAGGGATGCAGTCAATACGAATAAGACAGACCTAAGCTGCTCTGCACCAAGAGAGAAAGGATTAGAAAGGCTTTACGTAAATAAAATTTTATATACAATATAACGCAATCCTGTTTAACGAGAATTTGCACGTGGCAAATGGCAACGTGCATGGCAATTATTTGGGACAATCACGATAGGAAAGGGCCTGATCGGAGTTCATGGACCCAATCGAGTAGGCCATTCACGTGTATGTCCCTGACTTGCACACAACGACTGACTCCAATCACATGATTCTAAGACTTTTAGCTTATTAAATAACAGAAAGTAAAACTGGAAAATAGTATTTCTCTACAAAAATAAACGTTTTTACATTTATTGCTGCTTTTCTTTTCATTTAATCATCAAGAATTTTAAGATGTTATATTGTCATTAAAATATTCTAATCTATTATTATAATTAAAATTTAATCTCTTATGAAGATTAGAAAATACTGATAGATAAATGATTATTAATAAGATATTTTGTATGTATTATATTTATTCGAACCACGAATTTATATTTTCATTATTAAAGAAGCTCCAATACAATTGTGTAAATATTTAGCTTGGTATGCAAAAATATGCGATTTTAATAAAATTTGCGATTTGTTTTACTGTGGAAGTCAAAACTTATGCTGAACTTGTTAGTAAGGTTCAGGTATTACAATAAATCACCTTTTGGATTTTCAAATAATATTATAATTATCTGAACCTTAATTAATAAATGTTTTCTCCAACATAAAAGTACTGACCTCCACAGTAAACCAAGCACAATTATCTCTGCACCAATCTAATATTAGGCACATTTGAAGAAACCTTTGAAACGTTAACATTTAGAAAATCTTTTTTCACAAAACAGCATGAAATTCTTTTAATAAATATATTTCATGAACCTTCAAGGTTCATTGGTTTTACGACTTTTTTGCAATATTTTCATTAAGGCAATACAAAATTTCGCTAAATTTATTGTATCATTATTTACAAATGTCTTACTTATACTTTAATGTTTCACAACTTTACCGCGCAAATGCATGAGAACTTTCCATCGATTTATATCGGAAACGCTGCACGTGTTTTCTATTCACGTGCGTCAGAATCACAATCACCTGTACCGATATATATATTTACGAAACATGCTAATAGGTATTTACATGATACAATTATACATATATGTGTACATATTTATATATATATATATGTCCATGTAAAAACAATTAAAATTTTTTAAATGTGTTTAACGAGCTTTTCGACAATTAAAATCCTTAAAAAATTGTTTTATACACAAAAATATGAATATAATATTAATAATACGAATTCTCACCTTCGCAAAAAGTATGTAAATAAGAATACAAAGAATATTGATGGTCTTCACGGATAAGAACTTATTTTCAAAAGAATCTCAATCACAACATATTTTTGAAATAAATACGCTTTTTGCGTTTTTCATTGCGAAATCTTACATATCAAGTGTGCAACTGAAAGTCCGCAACCGAAGCGATCATTTCTGCGCATGTATTAAATTAGTCTACAAAGTCTATTTCAGGAGTGTGTGATTGTTAGAGAAGATCCATAATGCGATTATTTTTAATTCTTAAAGAATTAAAAGAATTAATTAATTTCAAGAATTAGTTAATTCAAGAATTAATTCTTAAAGAATTAAAATTTTTCATATTAATAATTAATATTAGTAATTGTGAAAACTTAGATTTTAAAATCTGGTAATTACAAAAAGAGTAAATTTAGTTTCCCCAACTTTACGCTCGCAATGGCCTAATTTTCGTAAGAAATATTTATTATTGTGAGTATAAATTTTAGGAAACTAAACTTGCTCTTATGGTAATTACCACATGCCCTTAAAATTGGAAATTGTCAGTAAAAACTGAAATTTAGAAAAAGAAAGAGAGAAAGAGGTTTTTTTTCAGAATAAACAATTATTGTCGTCAAAATTTAAAGTTTAAAAAAAACGCGCTCTTATATAATCAGTCTGCGCATGCTTTTGCGCAGGTGATGCGCGTGGTTCTGCGCAATAAACAAAAAAATACGCAAGTGACAGCGTGACGAGGTGACTCCTCCGCTTCCCTCAAATGCTCTTAGGTTATATTTGTTTTCCTGTGAATTTAAACAGTTTAATAGATAAAAATTGAAAAAATGGCACGTCTCTTTAACTGGAAGCTTCTTTTATTACTAGCAATTCTAGAAGTCGGTGAGTTTTCTACAGAAATGAATCTGATTTTATAGAAAAATACCAATTTTGGAAAGTGTCATCGATGTAATCAAATCATATAATTTCTTCTTACAGTTGCTGGAAAGAGGATAAAGGATATGATTTATACTTCAATTGACAATGTAGCAGCTTGTTTTAGACGACATAATGGTACACATCAATTTGGTTGTTCGTGTAAGTAATCGTTAAAATATTTTTTCTTAAAAAACACAACTTTGTGATAAGAATATCAATTTCTTTGTAAATAATTCTGATATATACTTTCAACCCTCACAATAATAATTTAATTGCTGTTTCTTCATAGATTAGACTTTTCCTCTAATTTCATTGAAGTTGATAGAATTTATCAGATTTTCTGCTCAAATCAATTTTAAGGTTATGTCAGAGGTTAAGAATAATATCTGAAATTTAACTTCTGTATTTCTTTGCATTTACTATTATTCTATTTAACGCTCTGTCTATATTTGAGAGTTCTAGAATTTAAAAATCGTTTATTTTGGAAAATGTTCAAAGTTGTAAACTTTAGAATGGAAAGAAAACAAAGATTAGATTAATGAAGATATATAATTTTATAGCAAGTAGGTCTGGGAGTATCGGAGCGATTCATTTCATCAATGAAGAAACAGACCTCAAATGGCTAGAATTAAATAGCACAGCTGGTCCTTACGTCGTTGTTATGTTCTTTCCAATGTTTACGAGAGACACGTTGCTTCGATTACGGAAAACAAATAATATAAACGGAGTACTCCTTGCGAATACAACAAATAAACGCCCTGCACACTATTCACCAGAAGATACGTGTCCCAATCGATATTCGGGAGTAAAAGAATGCAATGACAATCAACAATGGAATCCACTTGGTTCTGCCCTTTTAATGGAAGACTGGCCTTTCCCAATATTCTTTATGCAGGTAGATCCTCTACAAGAATCTACTTTCAACTGTAGAGCTAGTTTATATTATTAAAACTAAATTTTGTTACTATTTCAGGATCAGAAAGCACTTGAAGAAATCCAGTCGTGTTTTTCGAAGCATAATGCTCACGATCTAGATACTCAAAGTCAGCGTTCGCTTTGTGCCTTGGAAATGAAGTCTTTTATGTTTGCTGCTGTAGATAGTAAAACCTGTATTAGGCGAAGTCTTTCAGCCAATATCCACTCTACTTTATATTGTGAGCCCTTGGGAGATAGAAATATCCACTGGTCTTTAAATTCTACAATCGAGAAATCTCAATCAGTGATCCTGGTAACAGCCAGATTGGATGCAACTTCGATGTTCAATGGTTTTGTCCCAGGAGCAGGCAGCACGGTCACTGGATTGGTTACTCTCCTCGCAACTGCCTACTACTTAAATGCTTTGAATGCTACAGTTAATAGTAAGCCAACCTTTCTAATTTAGTTTTAATTTTAGTGCTGGTGATATTTCAATGAGATCTTGATATATTTATAATAATTTTAGATACAAACGTTATGTTTACGCTAATGAATGGAGAAGCGTACGACTACATAGGTTCCAGTCGAATGGTTTATGATATCAAGGAAGGACACTTCAAATCTTATAGTGGAGACCTTTTGGATTTTGATCAAATTTCATCAGTGATTGATTTGGGACAATTGGGTCCTGGGCCACTCTACTTACATACTAGTAATGCAGAAAACAGCCCGTTAGTGTCCTATTTGGAAAATACTCTTTCTGCTAAGGTTTTGAATTACAGTATTCCTCCGTCATCGGTTAATAGCTTCCTAAAAGTGAAATCAAATCTGTCCACTATCGTCATAGCAAATCATGGAAAGTCGTTTAGAAATAAATACTACCACAGCCTCTTGGACGACAAAGAAAGTCTCGGTGACGAAAAAATTCTTGCCAGTAGTTTAGCAAAAGTATCAATTGGTCTCGGCAACGCACTTTATAAAAGTGTGACAGGCAATCCTCCACCAAAGAACAAAGAGGCTGTAGAAAAATTGATTTCACACATATTACCCTGTTATCTCGTTAGTGCGAACTGTTCCCTTTTCATAGCATCGACTCCACCTGGAACTGTAATAGCAGATCGTACTTTGCCCTTATATATCAGTGTGAAAAGAGTAGACAATTCTGCCACATCATTGACAGCTCAACTTCTCGCTTTTCTTACCGGAAATGACGTTCCTGAATTGAATTCTACAGCTTGCCACAGTAATAATCTTGCCTGGATGAGAGGAAATGAGCCCAATTCGACTGGAATTTGCATAAATTCTACAGTTTATTTTAGATCAGTTGTCAGCCCTGCGTTTATCATTGATGGTAGATATAAAACAAAATCTTTAATTTTAAATTAGTTTTAAAGTAAATGAATAACGAAAAACATCTTAATCAACATTTTGTCACTTTTTCAACGTTTTTGAACTTTACAGGTTATGATATGAATTCGGGCAATTACTCTACCTGGACAGAATCAATTTGGGAGACATTGAGTGTCAGGATGTTCCTTAAACCTTCAGCAGCTACTGAAAGACTCAGTATGGCTTTGGGAAGTACGATAGCGATTCTTTCCATGATAGTAGTTTGGTTCTTCAATTCCCGCGCCAGCATCATTTTCAACACGAGGTAATTGATTTTAAATTAGAAAGCTATACATTAAATCATTTTAAATAATGATTTATATCAAAATAGACTATTAATTATTGTAATACACTTTAATTCTTCCAATTAAAAATATACTTGTTTGCAGCACTGAAAATCTGTAGGATAACGCTGCGGACCACATATCAATGAAGAGCTTAGACCATCAAGATGAACTTACGGTTCCAGTGACTAGTCTGTAAAGTTGAATTGTGGTGCGCCCTCGGACGAAGTTTGCTTTAATCTGATCAGTGTTGATTGTACATCTCCAAAATATCAAATGAATTTTAAAGGAGATTCTCTGAATTTAATTTTACTTTACGAGTTAAATTCAGACTTAAAACTAGTGATTTGCAGGAAGAGTAATTTATTAACTTTTAAACAACTCTTATGCAAAAATTTGAGTTAAATCTCAAATCTCTCTTATATTTATTTAATAATTAATAATTCAAGTTCCATGTCGATGTAACGTTTTTCTTTTCTGAAACTGTTGACGTCACAAAATCAAAATAAAAATCGCCGCGCTTCAAGATTCGAATCTATTTTTCAGAACGGAATTTGCTTGTTGCGATAGAAAAGATCCTTGTGTAATATTTGAATCTACTATATTCGCAAGCTTAAGAACCTGAACTAAGTACGAATATGAGAGATCGTTTTGTATGGTTGCGATAGTATTATAAAAAAAAGAATGTATTTACGATAAGGAAACATTAATTTAAAATGAAGATGTAAATTTTGAGTAGAGACAGTGAAAGCAGGATGAACTCATTTATGTATAATGTAAATTATTTTTCTTCTGTCAATTATAATATAAATTTTTTTTTATGAAGGTCAAAAGGATAACTTCTTATGATAATAATTAATTCTTTGCATTAATTCAGGAATATTTTTATAGGTGTGCATTTTTCAAATTTGCAATATTTCTTCATGAAAGGGAAACACTCTTTATATTACTGTGATCGACAAACAACTCCTTGGTTGTCATTTCCATGGTAATGTTTGTCATACTTACAATTGTAAGACTTTTAATGCATTACCAAGAATTTTTTGTCATCGATGTGATGATGAGTGATATATGTTTCGATGTTTGATTTGAGTATGATACTTTTTTTATGAAAATAAAACAAAGTAGTTAATGTAGATCCTCGTCAATATTTGCAATGTTCGTATTTCTAACTGAATACTTAAAAATAAAAATTGTTTTACATAATACTACTCGCTTGTTGTTCATTTCAAATAACTTTGTCTTTTATTTACGAAAGATATAAATTTAAAAAAGTTAAAATATTTCTCAATACTTTAGTCCTAAATGCTTTAAGATTTAGTTGTTTGGTAATTAATTTGGAAATTTGCCAATTTGTGGGTAATTTCGATGCTGTCGGGAATTTTTTTTTTTGTTCAGGTAAAATTCGTTCCGCTAACGGAACTTCTTTTACGCGGCCACGTGTTTAAGCTTTCGAATCATAGTAGTACCAATAAAACACATATTTAAAAAGTCAAAGTCTAGGACTAGGGGGATGATATCCCTAATATTCAATATTAAAAACTCAAAAGATATATCGTAAGCGTGATCATTTATTATGAATGAACGTAAACAACAGAGTGTAGATTTACACGAGAGAGAAGTAAGTCATTCGCTTATTACGCACAAGGGTTTTTACTTGACTTAAAATTTTTATCGAGATTAGGAATGGTCCAACAATTAAATAAAATTAGTACGATAAAGGGCCACCTTCAATGATCAAAATTTCAAGATTTATAAAGATGTGAAGTAAGCGTATTAATACTTTAAAAATTAAAAAACAGCATCCTCGCAACATTAACATGAAGGGCATTTGATACTTTACCACAAGAGCAAGTTAATTTCCCTAACTTACGTTCCCAAAAATAAATATTTTTCGCTAAAACTAGACCATTTATCTCCGTTTCATGTAGATAAAGGTAAATGGCCTAGTTTTAGCGACAAATATTTATTATTGTGAACGTAAAGTTGTCAAAACTAAACTTGCTCTTATGATAATTATCACATGCCATTAATAAAATACAAACAACAAACACTTTAAATCTAGCTGGAAGCAACGTAAAAAAAATCTTTTGAAAATGAACTTAAAATTACAGTTTAAAGAAGAAAATTTCTCTGACCCATTCCTATCTCAAGTACAATGATGGAAATATTAGGCAGGATTTGCACATTAAGAACGTGCAAGCTTTTCGAAGTTCATACACAAATGCACATGACGTGTGCGAGAATGAAGTAATTTTTTCTTTTCGTTTGATAAGTTATCTAGAACATGCAAAAGTACGATGTCGATATTTATTTGCGCGTTTATGGACGAAGAATAATTTTCATTTTTATTCAAATTCACGATCAATCTTTTCAGTATAATATTTTAATAACTTCGACAAGGTAGTTCGTTACATACGTTCGGTATACAAGTATGAAGTAGGAGGCTGGGCACCGCCCACCGAGGTATCACAGTCGTCTGGTGCCGCAGCACATACGTATACGTGGTTCAGCCTTAAAACCTACCTCTTAATCTATTTTCATTTTATGCCTTAAGTAGTATTTTCTTAAAGTACAGTAGTCCTGTATCAGGTAATCCGTGATACACATTCGTCAAACGACCCTTTAGTCTTCTCAAACTTCATTGTCGTCAACTTCCCCATTAATCGACTCACATTTACATCATACGGAACGACATTGCATTCTTTAAATTTACCCTCCTCAATCATCTCTTTCTAATTAAACCTAAATTACATTACACAATTATTTTTCAATTCCAGATTGAAACTCATAAAGGAAAACATAAATTAATCTTATAGATTTTGTTGCTTTAACTTTGAACTCATCCCAACTTGAATAACTAGGACATTTAAAGTCTTTAACTTCAAGTTGAGTAAAGATCTAAGTATTTGGTCCTTTAGTTTAATTCTTGAAAGAAAAAATGATCAGAGAAAGCGGAGACGAATTTTACGAACTAAATTTCGAGATGATTATCGAGAGTAAAAGGAATGCTATCGTAAATTCTTATGCTAGGAATGGCATGTGCGTTATCATTATAGTGTCGAATCTCAAATCTCAAATCGCATCGGTCCTAAGAAAGGGTATCGGATCTATTGACCTAGAAATAATTAATAATAACCGTTCGATCTCATTAGTAACATTTCGGTATATTTTATATGTACAGCAGTACCAGCTCCACAAATGTGGTACATGCGCAGAGACGACACTTAGAGTTTAAAAATATAATCATTATATACTTTACTTTTGAGTAGTATTATATTATCATCTTCGTTATTATTATCTTGGAGGGACAGCACTTTTGCTACGTCACGACGATGCAGAGGTAAACAAAGACTACGCGTGGAAGTTACCACACTCTTTAAATCTTTAAATGGCACAAAACGAAGAATCTATCTATCGAGAATTTTGCGTCCCGAGATTCTAACGTCAATGACTTCAGACAAAAAATATCGAAAATCGAGCTAAGATTCGACTGCTGTAGGTTTTAAAAGTCTTTACAAGGTACTTTTCCATAATTTTAGGGTAAAATCTTAACTTCGAACCATAGAATTATGACTAATATTTTATTACGTAGCTTTCATACTTCTATCGTGAAAAAGGGACATCTGTATTGTATATAAACATGCCTTTCCCAGTAATAAAAAAGTGAAACAAAATAGAAACTAAAAATTGATAACCGTGCCAAAAAGTGTCCTAAATCGGAAGCAATCAGATTTTCGAGGATTCAGACTTTTTAAAATTCGCTTAAATTTTTTTTTTCGATAAAAGAGAAATAATGTAATCTCACTTACATTTTAAATAAAATACTAAACTTTATAAGAAACTTCGGGACCGAATTAATTCAAAAATGAAAATATCACGATATAATAAATACTTAAAGCTGTTCACTTAACGCAAAACGAAGATATTTGAGAAACTTTTCCTTTCATTAACTCGAGATTTGACTAAACAAAATTGAACTAAAGTATCAATTAAAAAGGCGAGAAAAACTTAAAAATCTTATTTCGATCGAGATAAACAAGGTTTAGGAATGCCATGTATAAACGTGTGTATGTACAAGCAGTTCGTTCTTCTCTTCCTATAATTACACGCGCATTCTTGATCCTACTTTTCCATGGCGACGGTATAAAATGAAAACATCTTGGTTCAACTCTGTAAGATTATAAACAACATTTATATAACTAGCGAGTTCCGCCTTATGGTTATCTCTCTATCTATTCGAAAAATAATTTCTTTCTTAGTTACGTATTTTGAAATTGGTGTGGCGTTTCAATTACAAACGGAATAATTAATCCTGACATTTTAGATCGCCTGTCCACGTTTCTTTTCTAATTACACACCGATGCGTAAACGTGAATAGGCGTGAAAATGCGACTTTGTAATGCAATGAATCCTTCAATCGCTATTGCACAAAATATGTCGATAGCCGATTCGACGATTAAAGTCCGTCGAAATCGCAAACAGGCATCCAAAAAGCATTTTCCCATTAATTATCTTCGTATCTTCGACCATTCCATAATATAATTTATCTAAATTCCTTAAAACTGTGACTATTAGGAATTACTTCTCTATGAAGTCTGAAAAATTACTGGGAGTAGATTCGTTACAAAGTCTTTATGATAAACTCATTGAGGAAGCGAGGACATTTTCGTGGAAAAGAAAGGATAAAAATCACGATTCTACTTCACTTTTTATCACCTGCATTACTAGTGAGAATTTACGCGGCAGCGAGATTTTAAATAAATATTTTACATTCTTATTTATGACTCGAAAAGTCAACGATTTGCACTGTATAAACATTACTTCCAAGCTTAACTTTCTATAAAATAAGGGTTCTTTTCAAATGGGAAATTATCTGCAAATAGTAGGTGCTTCAGTCAATATGCAGATGGGTTTTTTTTTAAAAATATCGTCAGCCTCTTCAACTGCGCCTTTTTTGCTCTTTTTTGGGTGTGCCAGTATTTTTTTAAAATGACTTAATAACCCACACTGCATGTTTAATTAATGCTAGTGTCGGACCTCTACTTTATACGATAATCTTTCAAATACTCTCCCTTTTTGTAAGGGTGTGGAGATCGATTGGCGGCTGCAGAAGAGCGTGATAACTTCTATCCAATTATCACTGACTATTGCCAGAAAAATTACGTATTTGATAGTTAAAACAAAATCTAACTTCGAATACCTTAATACTGAAGTGAGCAAGTCGAGTTCAAGGTACCGATTGGAGGCTGATGTCTCGATGATAGACGGAGGTCAGTGAAGATCTTCCTCGTCGCTATCGTTGCCGTCTTTACTCCTTTCTCCGCCTCCCTCACCCTCGCTAGAAATTGAATCACTACCCGAATCATCAGACTGCCAACCAACTTGCTGTTGATGAAACTGGTGCTGCTGTTGAGACGAGTGTTTGGAAACTTTGTTGCTCCGTTTGCCAGGACGAGGTAATGTTTCTGCACCTGCGCCATCCAACATCGGTTGCAAAATTCGACGTCGTGCGTTTATGAACCAGTTGTTTACTTGAAGTAGAGTAAGATTAGTTTCATTTGCAATTTGACGCTTTTCGTCCTCAGTCGGATAAGGATGCTAAAAAAAAAGTATTAATAAATACTATGGTAAAAATAGTCGAACATTCAAAAAGAAAATATATTTTTTAACACTTACAACTAAATGTTGAAATAGCCAGGCACGCATAATATTAGTTGCTTGTTTCGGTAAGACACCTCGTTTTTGTCTTCCTTTCCTAGCACCACTGTGGCTACCACTGTGAGTCGAAGTAGCAGTGCCACAACCATCCTCATCTTCTTCGCTTGGTGCTGGAGATGGTGAGCCTGCAACAGTAATATCTACAATCCAAAGATTATTAGCAACAAAGTACTCTCATTTTGACCCAACTACTTCTATAAAAAGCCATCTACATTTCTACTTTCGGAAACTTAATATTTTTCAAGGATAAAAAAAAGGAATAGTGTTAGTAGATTTTTTTTTCTCTCCCAATAATCGTTTTTTTCTACATCTTCTTTTCTAGCAATAGGGTCATTCAAACAAACTTTTTTTCCTTCAGTTACTCGTTTTCATAATAATTGATTTATCAGAATTTTAGGTCTAAAATTCGTGAATAACCCTACTTTGTAAAGAATGCATAAATAAAAATAAAAATCATCTCTAACCAAAATACTTTTCATCGCTAGCTTCACCAACATCGACGTATTCAAACTCAGTTTCACGCTCTTGCATCGGAAGTAATCCCCAGTATCCAGCTTCTTCTATGTATATTCTCTCCATTGTATTCACTTCATCCATTTCGTCTACAAGCGAAAGTACACAAACTCTTCCTTTTAATACAATTCGAAATTCAACCAATTATCCCAAATAGATGGATTTCAAAAACATATCACAACTTCCAACTCAAATCTATTTCACAAATATATATATATATATAAACATATATATATATATATATATATATATATATGCCTTATCTGCTGCTCTGAAAATATTCAAATATTTTTCCTAACCACCCATAATTACCTTTCAACAATGCAAAGAATAGAACTGAAATGAAGACATAAATAACTTTTTCAATTGGTAGACTTAAGTTATAAATAACCGTTATTCAAAATTACATACCCCTCGACTTTTTCAAAAAGAGTTCTTCATTTTTTGAAGATGGATTGTATAATAAAAGGATGGGTTAGGAAGAATGAATTGGAAGTTGATGGTGATGGTTAGAACTTAATAACATGATGCTTAATAATGAAGTTGATAATTTACTGACCTTGTCCAAGATACATATCGTTGACCGACACGCAGGAATGAGCTCCGATTTGAGAAAGCGGAGTGCCTCCGTGGATGGTGGACGGAGATAGGGGGTCGTCCTGGTCCTGGCTATTGGATCTGACCGAGCGCTGAGCAGTCGAAGAAGATCGAGTAGAAGAAGGCCGTTCGGAGGCACCTTCTCCGAGATTAACTGCTTGACCGGAGCTGCCGTTTTCCGACAGTGGATCCCCTCTGCTCACTCTGAGTCCGTTAGCTCCCGACTCAACATCATTGCCTGTAGATGACAGCACCTGGCAAATATATGTTGCATCTAGCTGTCAGAGAGCTGGGGTGGGATTCTATCATACTCTTAAGGATGCACCACAAACCATTTTTACCCTTCCTAAGTATCCACTTTATTTCCAAAAATATTAATCAATTCCATGAGCCCACCAACTCCCTTTACCTTTTTTAATTTGACCACTTAATCAACTAAAAAATAATCCTAATCTAATAATCCTAATTCTAAATTTAAATTGTTAAACTCCTTGTGAAAAAAAAAGAAAAAAAATTAGCAACAGGAAATAAATTATTTGAAACGGGAAAAACTAAAGGAAGATCGATGTTGAAAAATGTAGTCTTTGTTACTCGCGAAATGTTCAAATTGGCAGAAAGGATGGTTTAGCCTGGTACGTTTATAGAAGGATGTCTACTTAGGGTGGGGAACAGGGTGGAAAGCCATGAGCTGTAAAAAGCAGCTAACCTGTAACGGACTGCTGCCGTTGCTGCCACTGGACGGACCCATATCGTGGCCATGATGACTGTAGTCGCTTCGCAACAGATTTTCGCTCTGCATCTTGCCCTTTAGACACGTAATATATCTGTTGCAAAAATCCTTGCAGAGTTCCTGAACCTTCTCCAATTCCAGTAGATGAATTCGAAGTACCTGTATGGCTTTTATCATCTGCAACACGTTTAAAACAACTGCTAGTTGATGTTCTCTTTTGTTTTCAATCTGATTTTGTTTTGAACACAAGTCAAGATGGAGGATAATAAAAAGGGAATTTTATTCGTTCTCAAGTTCCCGCCGTATTTCAAATTATGAAATTCGTCCAAAATGGATAAAAAGATAAAATCAATGCATAGGTGTAATTAAATAGTGAAATATATTTACCAAACCGTCAATCTCTGGGTCATTGATCAGAAAAGGCTTTCGATCTCTTTCTTGATGTTGGACGAAAGCCTGTATGTCCATGTTGAAACTTTCGGAGGTCGAGTTGTCGGAACTTTGCGTTGCCTGCTCGCATCTTTCAAAAAGTAATGCGAGCAAGGGAAAAAGGGGATGCTTATAAACAGCACGTTTATCGGCTTCAAACTGAGCCTGGTCCTGATGAGTGGTGTAATCGGCTACCCCACTGGCAGGGTCCTGATCGTAACCAGGAGTCACCATCGCTAACGCCACGGCGGTGCTACCCTCTTGCATTCTAACATTCCTCTCTCAGAAATTTCATCCTTTCTCAGGTCCTCCGGGGCCTGCAATTTACTCCAACTGGTCTTAATTGACTCTCGTCAACTCTCAATTCCTCTAGCCAAATCTAAACAAAAAGAAACCAATATGAGATAAATACATTCAAAATTCAAATTAAACATCCTATCATTTATTCGGATCAATTCAGTGTTAGCCAAGCGTGACTAAAGAATCTAAAAACAACTTATCTTTTGAGAGACAGACAACCAGCATTCGCTCTGAATTTAATCAGCCATAATTTCCAAGCATAAAAAGCAATTGGGTCTATAAAGGGGACCAATTTATTCTCACATGGATTCATTGATCCTCTTTAAAAAATATAATAGATTGTAGATAATTACAAGCTTTAGGATAGAAAAACTTTTAAAAATAAGGAACCTTTCAGATTTACTTTTAAAGTTAGAATTTGAGTCTTTTGTAATGAATTTTTAAAACTCTTGAATTATCCGACATGTGGAAAAAAGTGTTTCTTGGTCTGACAGAACCCCTAGAAATGTGAAAGAGAATATAGTGTTGAAGACACTTTGATTTCTATAATTGAAAAAAGCTTTTGATTTCGATGGGCCTATCAAGACTTAAATCGAGGAGGAGAAACGATGATTTTGGTGTGAATGTACCCTTATTTTTCTTGTCGGGAGTCGCCGCACCACGAAGCACCGAACAAGCGCTACTGCATTTAAATGTCATCATTAGAAGCCTTCGCTACCAACACTACCACTTTCTTCCTAACACAGACTCGACCGCACACAGCCAATTCGAACATCCCTTTGAATTTTCAAACCCCGCAGGTCCCGTCCTGGTGCTACTCTAACATGAATAAATAAACTCGCTGCGGCAAAGAGTGAAGAGTTGCAATTGAGAAAAAAACCAAACGGAAATAAGGAAAGCAATAAAAGAAAGCAGTATTTCATAATTTCCGCTAGCTTATAAAATATAAAGGGCAGAACGAAATTTTAATATTTTTTGTTTTTAATTTTGCGACTCTGAAAAGCGTCTTTTTTCCCGGTTTTAATTTCCAGGTTTGAATGTCGATTGATTTTGTCAACCCTCGTTATTATTTGCAATTGACGCCGCGAAAATTTTAAAATCATATTACAATTGCGCTCTCTGTAACGTGGAAAGTTTGCGAGGATGCGGATGAATTGACCAATCAATATTGCCATAGTCATTACAAAGTAAATGGATTAAAGCAATCCAATCTAATTGCAATTCTGGACCTGTAGTGAATCAATAATAAACTTATTGTTGAATAAAATTCTGAAGCTTCGCAAAAGTATTTACGTCTACAATTTGAGCGTCAAGTTCCTAATTAAACTCTTGAAATAGTGGCTCGAAGCATTTAGCGACCGATGTGATCTTTATCGTTTTGGAAAGAAAATTGGCATTTATTCCAGAAAAAGGAGAATATCTGAAGAAGGTTTCACCGGATAATCGGGTTATTTATGCCAGGGCCGTGAGAACTTTAAGCGATCACATGAGATCGGCGATTATCGTCTCCTGCCAACCCATAATTTATTGGCGATCATAGTCGGTGTACCCAACTCGCAACAAGTTCGTGCATCTTTCCGATGATCCGGTTTTCGGTTGACGGATGCAAAGCTCTTGAATTAGCAGCCTAAGCTAGTTTTCAGTCAACTGAAATAAAATTCATATAATTATTATTAATAAAAATTAAAAAATCGTCCCTAATTTGATTTGGGTCCCTGCTGCTATTTATTTGTAAGTTTCTTAAATCTTCTAGCTTGCCAAAAGCTTTGAAAAGTGAGCAAAAGGGTAAAACACCGTCAGCGATAATATTTTAAATGAAAGTCTCGCTTGGTGGTACGATAAATATCGGATTCGTCGAGAAGATGTGCTCAGAAAGCGCCACTTGCGAGTAATGGCGCCTCTTTGCCCCTTCCCGATTTCTCTTCTTCAGGACCACCAGTGTTTAAGCACAGGACTTTTAACATCCACCCTTCTGTCTGCCCTCTTGTTTTATCCGCTACTCTCTAACCCATTTTATCCTGGCTTGATATTCATCTTATCCAGAAGTTTCATCCTTAAGGCAAACGTACACGAGAAATGCCTCAGGACTTCTGACTGTACCAGGAATGCCCAATGAGTTGATATGCAACCAGTGAAACATCGCGACTGCTTTCAGGAATGGAATAGATTAAGCCAAAGGCTTCTGTGTGAAAATATTTCTAAAGGCTGAAAATTATCACTTCAGAAAAGAATTCCTAAGATAGGAATATTCCTAAATTAGAGTAGAGTAAAATAAAGTAAAATTTAATGCCGCTAATTTGAATATTTATAATGATTGTGGAAGTACAAACAGTTTGCTAAAGCTGATAAAGTCGTTGATGTAGGGGTGAAATTTTATAAGTTCAGAACAGATTAAAAGCTTCCGTTTTAGTTCCTCGAGCGTGTAATACTGTAATTAGTTTCCAGAATAAGCAAGTTCAATCTTCCGCTATGTTTCTTATTATTATTCTTTTTATTCTCAACTCGTCCTTCTTTTTATCTCCCTTTCTCTCTATTTCGTCTCTCTTTCTCACGTTCTCCACCTCTCGACTTCGTCTCGCAGCACAATATTGCTTTTGGATTCTTTAGCTCTCCGCATTTTGACACAGCTGTTACCCGAAAGAAGAACGATCTTCAGCACGTAGCCAACTTGGCCGATCAAGGCAGATTTTTATTGCAAAACTGTATTAAATTAACATTTACGAGATTGCTACTTGAAAACCTCGGTAGAAAGAACTTTTATGCACTAGCAACCATTTAAAAAAATTGTTATTATAACTTTATTATAAATTACCATTATGTTGGCGATAAGAATCCAAGGAGATATAATATACAACATTTAAATTTCAAGTTTGTAGTTAACTTTGTTATCAGACATTTATTCACTACTGAAATATTCTTTTTCGTATTTTATAAAATATGGTTTCATAGAAAGTGAATTGAGTCTACTTGATTAGCAATTAAAGGCAAGGTGAACGGATTGGCCTCGTTTAATCGTTCTCTTTACAAAGTTCGACCTTTCGATTTAATTTCCGAAATAAAACAAATAGATTATAATCACAAAAACAATAGTTCCATAAAGAAACTTTCAAATTCATTTCTGCGACCTTCAAATCATTTTAAATGCAATTTAATTTTTAAATCAAGCTACAATAGAAAGCTAAATTCATTGCCTATTAAAGAAATCTTTATGATAATAAAAGAACCTTTTTTTTAACTGTAACACGTCTTTTACGACTCATAAAAGGCAGGTAATCCAGCCAACGTTTTGATAAAATATATGAAGTTTATATTTGATGGTTTCTTACGAGCTTTTTATGATACTTAAAATTGTCAATTTAATTTATCAAGGCATACTTAGTGTTGTTGGGAAGATATCGCGAGGCAGAAGCACCACGTGTTCTTGTTTTAAAACAAGTTTCTATTCTGTTTGTGTTACGTCACGCACATTCACCAGACGAAACACACCTCTAGGATTTTTATAAAGACGATTTTACGAAAAAATCCACATTGTCACTCAATAATAACTCTACTCTGGTATCAAGAAGTCCGAAACGATCATTTTTATGTGAAGACAGACGCATGGACAGACGGAACAAAAACTACGGAGTTACTACCGCCGCTCCTACTATATTGCTACTACTTCTGCAGCTTCTGTCGACGCGCAGTGCCGTACCAATCTGAAATCTCATTTTTAAATTTGCGATTTCCAGATCAATTTAAAAAATGTACTACTAAATTAATACATTTTCTAGAATAATAAGATATAGAAACGTGAGTTATTGGAGGAAATAATAATTTTAGATTCTTTTAAGTGTTTCAACTCGAATATTTTATGGAAAAAAGCTTGCTACTCTAATATAATTATACCTTTTCTTCCTAAAGCCAAATAATCCATATTAAATAGTGCTTAGAAACTGTAAAAGAGCTGCACTCCTGATTTTTCGCGACATGATAACTCACAAGCCTAACCTATCATTTCGCTAGCGTTTAAATAGTATATAATTATGATGGCTATCAACACCAAAGCTGCTTCTACTAACTGCTACATTAATGTATTTCCAACTGTTTCCATTTTCCATTACAATCGCAGTAAATTCAATTTTTTAAATTTTCTTATCGACATTTTTACAAGCAATGGTCTGCAACCCGTGCGGCGAATAAATTCTATTTTATTGCCGCGTTGAACAATTTGTTATAACAAGGTTCAACAGTCTGAACAAATATATAAGCATTACTTACATTCGCATAGTGAGTAAATTACTATTGTTCCGCTCGCATGCGCTTTTCTTATTATTGTTAGGTACAGCCTCCTAGCCTTTTGTCGCACGTGCTATATACCTTTCGTTTTTTCTTCTTCTCTGGAATGAGTATCGTAATGTCATATCAACCACTGCATGTCAGCATGTCTTCATACTCCACTGAACTTATGTAAACATTATGTAGTTCATTTACATATCGATGACGTTGTGTTTTTCAAATGAGTCTTACAAATCGTCATAAAAAATATACAAATACAATCTACGTCCAAAATTATAATAAAAATCTTGTGCCTAATTAACTTTAACGTATTGTTTATTACGTAAAGAAATTACTTGTGACATTAGTTATACTAGATATCAACTAAAGCTGTTTTTAAAATAATATAGTGCTTGTAAATTTACATTTTACTTGTATTATTCTCAAAACAATAATACCACTGACAGCTCCGAAGAGTTTCTTTTCATAAGGGTAGTTTAATATAGAAGGCCCGAGGCACGTGTCATCAGAGATAAGAAAACCCGTTGAAATCGCGAATCCAATCTGTAAGTTGAAAGCATCCAAGTGTAAGATTTCTAAAATGAAAAAATAAAAAAGAAACTGGCACCGGAAATCGACCGGTTCCAAAATTCATAAGTTTTCCCCCACCTAGTTAGAGACCGGGTTTCAGAAAGAGAGGGAAATGTGGAATTTCGAAGCCAAGCAAATCGGTCCTCTTCATTAAAAGATAATTTTGCGAAGCTTCTCGCAGGACCCTTGACAATATCGATCGCATCAATCTGATTCTGTCAACCCACACCGACAGAAATGGGCGTTCACTGGAGTCATTGCGCACAAAATTAATTTTTCGTGCAAAGTGGCGCAAGGGTTTCAAGAGACCTAACCTCAATATTTGAGTGCTAGAGTCTTTTTTTGACGGATGCATTAAGCACTTGTCGTCACTAAAGGCGAAGGCCGTTTGGCAATGAATTTTTTTCCCCTTACCTTATCGCAGATAAATATTTGGCAGATTCTTTCAGAAGAGTACAACACGCCTCCACTTGTTTTATTTTTTTAGATTTTCGTTCATGTGCCCGTACCGAACTTAAAAATACATCATCAAGGTTTCCCGTCCACGTGTTCCGGCGAAATTCTCTGTACCGACTCACGGATAACGTCTCGACCTCACGTCAACATAACCCACGAGACAGGCACATTTATTTATGCCGACTGTAAATTAAAATAATCAGACATTTTTCAACGCACTGTCTACCCGTTTACCCTTCCACTGTCTCGTCTTTTGTGACGTCACCGATTCAATACTTTTCACGATGCTCATTTCTCCAGCGCACTTATCAGTCGGTAACAAAGGGGACAGCACCTTCGCGAAAAATTTACGTGGCGCTAAAATTAAATTTTATCGTGTAATTTTTTTTTAATTAAATTAAACAAGGACATTATACAATTTCAAATTATACAATTTTAAAAGACTAAGTACAAAAATAAAATTTATTTTTATCTATTAAAAGGTCTATGATCATTTTTAAATAAAATGCTTTAAAACCTGGCTGAGTTAAACACAATTAAAAAAATCTGCCCGCTTCGCGGGCACATTCTCATCGCGCGCTTCGCGCGCGGCTCGCTTCGCTCGCAAAAATGAGCGCGCCTACGGCGCGCGGGGGGTCGAATATAGTTCGATCGTCGCGCTTCGCGCTCCGATATATATACACGTCGCGCTTCGCGCTCCGTGTTGCGCGCTTCGCGCGCTTGTGCCCTTAGTGAAGCTTGCGCTTTACAGGACGCTTAAAGATATATGTTTTTTTTTAATTTAATTAAATTACATAATTTATATTTTTATATTTTAATTTATTTTTGTATATTTGTAATTTATATTTTTAAAAATTTAATTAAATTAAATTAAATTACAGCTTTGAATGCAAAATTTAACTAATTTACTTAAGGTTCTATCGACCTTAAGGAGCACATTCTCATCAGGGCACTCGCGCTTCGCGCTCGATATTTGATTTAAAGCTCGCGCTCCGCGCTCGGCTCTGTTTAACAATATTTTTCACGATTTAAACGAAAACTACTCATCCTATTGAAAAATGGCCAAAGGAGAACTTGTAGATCTTTTTAAGGCGAATAATTATATTTCTTATCATTTTCTCTGCATCTCGCGTTTTTTGGCTCAAAATTTGAATTTTCGATTTTTTAAGGAAATTCAAAAAGTTGTTATGCGGATCTTATAGGGCGTTCAAAAATAAACATTTTTCATCTTTAGACTTTTTTTCATATCGTGCGTTGTTTGGCTTCTAATTTAAGTTTTCTTTCATTTTTTTGGATTTTCAAAATGTTATAAGTCTTTCAATTTTTTTTTTATCCAAAAAAGTCATTAAGAAAAATTGTTCGACTTTTTGAGTACTACGAACGTGCGTCATTAGAATTTTTAGAAAAAAAAAAAAAGTGGTTTCAAAATTTTTCAAAATGCTCCCACTTTTTGAATTTTTATCCAAAATGGCTGGCCAACGAACTTGACCTTCATTTTAGGACACTTAAAGAGTATACCAAAGGACAATCCAATCTGTCAATTCTTTCGAAAGTTATCGTGCTCACAAACTAAATATACAGACACACAGACAGACAGACAGACAGACAGACAGACAGACAGACAGACAGACACATTCGTAAAAACATGTTTTTCGGGTTCAGGGGGTCCCAAAACGTGGACATTTGACAAAAACTGGGGGGGGGAAATTTTGCACAAATCTAATACCTTCTCTGATGAGAATGTAAAAAATTACATCATTAAAAATTCTTCAAGTTTAAATTAGAATTTTTCAAATCTTCTGAAATATATTTTAATGTCTTCTGCTTCTACAGACTATAGATTACTATTTTATTATAATGACTTAAATTAAAAAATTGTTTGTTTATATTGGTTTAGGAATTCTTATTTTAATGACTCATTTAATTTCATCCTGTATCATCATTTTACTTTGTCACAGTTTTTAAACGTAATTAAATAGATATCGATCCGATAATAATCGGAGAAGGTAAAGATAAAGTCCACCTTTCGTGAAATTAAAAATTAGGACATCAAAGAAAACCCTCTTTATTATGAGGTCTTTATTAAGACCATCTTAATGAATCGTTTTATCTGCTTTCTTATTTATAGCATCTGCATCATCTGCACAGATTTTAAAAACAAATTAATTTTTTTATTTTAAAGCAATAAGGGTCTTTACTCTTTTTTTTTTAATTTATATCATTACTCATTTCCAGGAATATAATAATACATCGTTATTTTAAAAACATTAATACTTTTTTTATAACTTAAAATAATTTGAATTCTTTTTATCTCTGAGACCTAAAAGTTTCTCATGATGGGAGCGATGAATAACAGGTGAAAATGGTATCTTATCATCGAGTCTTGTTATCAGAGAAGATAGATTAGAAAATCGACGCTTTACGCTGACAGCTTTAGAGTAACGCGGACGCGTCGGGAGTAAAAAAATGTATTTTCATAAATTTATTTTAATTCTATTTTTGATTGTTCATCAATCGTGGTGTAACGATGACAAAAAACCAGAATCTAAAAAAAATGTCAGTGAAAGCACGACAAAACCGGTTGAAAATGATAAAACGAGTGCAACTGTAGTTCCTCTACCGGATATCTGTGATAAGTGTAATTGTACAGGTGCGTAAATTTAATCTAAAAAATAACAAATAAAAAATATACTATCAATATAATAAACAAAAAGAAGTTATGCATGTAATTACAATTTGAGACCATCTCGTTATAATATATTTAATTATTTATAATATTTAAAATAGTTGTTGGCAATTTTATAATTCGGAAAATTTAAATTTCGGAAATTTAAAAATTTTGAGAATTTAATAATTAGTTAATTGTACAATTAGTATATAGTCAATTAGTATAGTCGGTAATTTTGGTTATTCCTAAAATAATAATAATAAAGTTCCAGTTATATAAATCGATTGATTAATTAAATAATTGGTCTTTTTTATTAGAAGATTCTATTAAATGCACAACTTGGGATCTTAAAAAGGCAAACAAAGACTACAAGTGGCAGAATAAAACATGGAAGGTGGTTTCTTTCGAAAACACACCTTTGACTCATCTCACACAGTTTCCAGCAATACCGATTACAAAAATTGTCTTTTCGGGGAATAAAATTCGAGAAATCGATAACAAAATTTTCATAAATATTATCAATCTCGAGGAAGTGGCTTTCAGCAATAACGAACTCGTTTCCACAATTCTGCATCCGAATATCTTCGAGGTAAAGTTTCATTTAATTATTGAAAAACATTGGATCTTCTCATCTACTTAAGCAAAATATCATAAATAAATATTTATAAAGACTAAAAAAAATGTAGAGCCACTCAAATCTTCTGGATGTTTCGTTATCTTTCGAGGTGCATTGTACAATAACTATGTACTTATAATTTTAAGATTTACGATGAATCATAGTCTATCAATACAACTGAATTTATTACATTAAGACACCAAATGATTCAGAATAAATTTTTGTGTAAATAGCATATAGAATTAAGAATCGGTAATTAAATCTTCTTAATTTTTTACAAATATCTGTAAACTTTTAAAATTATTTTTTTAAATTTTCGATTAAAAATTTATTTTTTCACAATTTATAAATTACAATTATAAATAATATAATTATAATTATAATATTATTATTATAATTACTTATAAACGACATAATTGAAAAATATTAAGGCAATTTTCTTTAATAGGGAAAATTTGCAATGGAAAGCTACGAGCCTCTGAAAAACCTGAAGGTCCTAAATTTGAGTTACAATCTTCTTCACACACTAAATCAAGGAATTTTTGAACACACTAGAGAGATAAGAGTGTTAAGTCTCAGAGGAAATCCTCTTGTTGTGATTGATGCGCCAACAGCAATAGCATTGTCGGATATTCCATTTTTAGAAGTACTTGACCTGAGTTATTGTGGCTTGAGCACTTTGCCCCATGAAATTTTACACTCATCTCACATGTTAGTATTTAAAAAAAAAATATAAACAAAATCCATATTAGTTATATTGTTAATTAATTAGGCCTTTAATTGAACTTTCTTTCCGCAAGATATTTTCATATTATTTTTTTTTAAATTGATGACAACTCACTATTAGCTTAAAAAATATAATAACATGAATTATTACTGTCATTTTTTAAAAGATGAATTACTTTTTCCAGGAATTTGTATAAACTTGACCTAAGTGGAAATAAAATCACGACGCCTCCTGTGGCTTTGCAATATGCAAAGTCATTAAAAGTACTGACGATGGACAATAATCCCATTAATTTTATAGCACAATATAACGCATTTCCTGAATTGCCAAGTCTTCTGGAGCTGAATTTGCGAAACATGTCGCAACTAGTTTTAATCGAGGAGGGGACTTTTTCAAAATTAAGTAATTTGGCTACTTTGAGGATTCAAAACTGCCCAAGACTTTTCAAAATTAGTGAAAAAGCTTTCATTTCAACCTCCAGCTTCAACGTAAGTTATTTAAATTTTTATATTTTGATTTTTAATATACATTATCTTAAATCTTCATATTAAAAAAAAAATGTAATATATGTTTTAAATTGACCGAACTATTTTTCATTGTTGATTTATAATTATCCAAACAAAAGCTTTTAATTTTTATTCTGCTACTACTGTCTATTCCAATATGCTTTAAAAATCAACTGAAGATCATAATTTTTCACTTGTGGAAAAATTTAGCTGGATGAGGTAATTGTGTAAATTAAATAGGATTTTTTTTTCTTTTCAGAACTCGGAGAGTTTCATGTGGCCCCCATTGAAGAGACTACTAATATCAAATAACGCCCTGCGATATTTGCCAGAGAGACTCGTCGCAAGGTGGGACAGACTCGAGAAATTAGATTTGATGAACAACCAATGGAGCTGCGATTGCGATAATCAATATCTGGTAAGTTCCGCGATCACACGACCGTATTGGTACAGTCGCCGATAAAAGAGTTTCCCTCAAAATAAATGAAAATATATATACCTATCCACTACACACTCAGAACCCCTTTTCATTCACAATTTTCAATTCATTTCCACTTGGAATAATAGACTAAAACAATGTAAATTAAAATAGACAATTGGTTCCATAATAATAACTATATAATAATAAATATATATATATAATATATAATAATAATAAACAAATAAATGATTCCATAATTGTCTTTCAGATTGGGTCGCTAATTTCTGAACTAGGCCGTAAATTCATGGGAGAAAGAATAGAAGAGCTAAAATGTGCCTACCCTCCGGAACATGTTGGTAAAAGTTTGGCGTCCTTTGGAAAACGGAAATTGCGTTGTCTCGATTTGTATGAAGCCAGACCGGAAAGGGATGCAGCGATTTTGGTTGGCGTTTTGATCGGTATTCTTCTGATGATCCCAATAGTATTAACATTCTTCTTTTTATGGAAAAGAGGATTCTTCTTCTGTGGTTCCCATGGACCGGCGAGCTTCTCTCGAGCTTTTTACAGAAGAACTCCTGGAGACGAGATTTAAACATCTTTCTGAAACATTCAGTAAAGAAACAAATTAATCCAAAGAAAAAATTATGCGCCTTTAATTTAAAACAAATGATATATAGGATTAGAATAATATTCATTTACTTAGAACTTTGGGAAACGCATTTAAATAATTATTTTTATTAAATTACTGTATATAAATATCTAGCTGGAAAGAGATCGGCTAGTTATTTCGAAATTTTCGTATAAATAGCCGAATTTCTGTGGTATAATAAACACTGTCTTAAACTAAATGAACAAAGAGTGAAATTAGCAAATTCAAAATTTAATTTTCTCCATGTACATTTTTAAGATACGCATTATTAAGTATATGAATTTTTTTATAAGTACCTATATATATATATTCAATTGTACTGTTTATACGAATTTTATTTTTTAATAAAGAGCCAAACTATAACGTTAGTTGATTTTTACAAATAGTAGAAATTCTCATTTATTAAAGCAACTAGTAAACGAATTAACTATAAAGGCACTACATTCAATGGAAACTTGTTACCCATTGAGATACTTTTCAAATAATGACTGGGATTATCTCCTTACGATCGATGCATCATATATATATATATATATATACACACATTTTATATTAACGATACTTATACGTGATCACTGTAGAATATCGAATGGAAAGCGACTGTCGTTTTCGCTAACAAGTCTCCAGGGAAGAAGAGGATTTATTACAGTGGCGGATTTATTGTCTCCTGAACTTATAATATAAATGCCTCATTTGAAAGAAATCAAAATAATATTCCAAAATTTGGTAATTTTTTCATATTTTTAATTATCATTCCAAAATCAGAACCATTAATTAGGAAAGAAACTTCGAAATTATCTAGTCTCCAAGTTAATCGAATTTTAATGCGAATTTAAATTTAAAAATTCATCCTGACCTAAAGACTACGAATTAAATAACATCTGTAAAATTGTACACCCATTATAATTTAAAACGTTCAAATTTGATAACGTTTAAATTTAAACACGCTGATTATTGGAATGGATTATTTTAAATATGTAGAGTACGACTGAATGACTAATAATTTCTCAATTGTGTAAACCTTGATGTAGGTCACGTAATAGTCGATGCGCTACCACAAATTTATGTAAAACGTGTTTTGGATAATTCGAAAAATTAATTTTAAAAAAGATTAAATTTATTCTAAAGAATTTGATGTAATAAGTGCTTCTTTACAAATAGAAATTCAATAAATGAATTTCTGACTTTAGACGTCTTTGTTTCGAAAATTGCCTTGAATTGCTGATTTGATTATTTGTCAGTTAAGCTAACAAACTAGATGAAACTACCCCTCAAATTTTAACCAGGTGGCCGAATGAGGTTGAATTTAGAGACATTAGACACACAGTTCTGCGCTTTTGCTGTGGCAACCGCTACAGGTTTCCGATCGCCGGGTACGTAGTGGACACGCGACGCTAATATAATTACCCTGACGTTAATTTACTCAATAATCGCTGAAGCAAACCCCTCTAAATGCTGGCACGCGTCGCCCCCCTTTGTAAGTCCCTTGATGTCGAAATTTTCATTCAAAGCGAAAACACGACAAATTGTATCACTTGACAAAATTAAGAATAATTAAGGCTTGTCTGATAAAATAAAAAAAAAACATTGTTTCAAACAATTTTGGTATGAGAAAAATTAACTTTTGATTTTTCTTTGGAAAGGGATTATATATTTTCCAAAAATGTCCTATTTTGTTTGTATATGTAGCAAAAGAAGTCTTACGTTTATATAAGTAGAAACAGGCAGTTTTAGTCAGAAGGGGGTGGCTGCTTTCAGTGGCTTTTACATTTCCCGAATAGTAATTCGATTTTGCTTGAAAAATTCATCAATTTAGAAAATGAAATCTTGGGAATGAGGGGTAATCTAATTTGATATCTCTACCCTCGCTTTTATCCGCGTTCTGGTTTTTTTTAAAGATTTGGAAACAAAACATCACTAGTACCTATAAATTGATTTCGTACAGTGTATGGAATATTGACTCACTGAAAGCTTTCGGAGGCTATGCAATCTACTCAGCTCGATCTAGAAAACATAAAGAGTTTCTCAACAGTCAATTTATTTTTTCTTATTTCTGTAACAAACGCTTTTCCCATCATTCTACCAAAACACGAGGAACCTACAATAAATAAACTATTTTAAAACGGCCGAGGCTAGTCATCCAGCTTTCTTTATCAAAATAAAAGCAAAGGTTTAATTTTTGGACATTGCAAAATAATCGCTGAAAATATATCAATTTCGAAGAACATTATAGAAATTTCATTATATTACAATAATAATAAAAACCGCTTTTAAATCCGACTCCATCCATTAAATTTCTGTTTTTATAATTAGGAGAGTTGTTGTTTTATACAAAAAATGAGTACGCTCCTATTGTTAACAACTTAAAAAGATTATCCTCAATTATGTTTTTTAAATGTAACAAAATTTGAGAAAATGCACCTATTTTCAACTTTCTGTGAATAACCGTCTTGTTTACCAGCACTTTAATTATTGGCTCCTTTGTATTCTTGATGAGGCTAGACGTCGTCTGGTGAAAGCTTGAATAAAAGGCTTAATAATATTAAATAGTATATTAACAAAACAATACCACTCTTAATTAAATTCCGCACGCTATTCAACAACAAAAGGAGCGTTATCGTTTTCTTCTTTACAGTAAAATCGGCAGAATAATCAGTAAAGACATATCAACTCATATGAAGATGTAAACACAATATTACATTCGTCGCGATGCGTCTACCGACGACGTTTTCCGAATACCTCTACGACGCCATAATTTCTCTGTGTATAATTGGTTGCTCTCGTGTGAAAACTTGAGTATGCGTTTATACGAAGGTTTTAGAGGAACGTATGATAGAGAGAATACATTCGAGAATGATGAATTCTCTGGTATCCAGGGAAACGAGATAGGGAGATCCGCCCACACGAATCTGGAGCCAACCCCGACGACGGCGAACGTCGCGTCGCCGGCCAATGCGACGCTACCAAGCAACCCTCGAAAAACCCACCCCCAAAATGAGGGGTGTGAGTGCACCACGCTCAATCGCAGGTTGACGCACTGATAGGGGCTAAACGGTCCTACCAGTGTCAAGTCGGGGGTTGCAGATGATAACACGTGACAAAAGTATTACAAGCCCCGGCAAGAAAAAAAGAAAATTAGGAAAACGAGACTTAACCCAGACTTACTACTCAGACCAGTGATAAAATAATCTAATATAATGTCAAATAAATTGAATTTTTAAAGAAAAAGTTCGACAATTTGTGGATTTTTGATATACAAGTGTGAGTGGATATTTGATAAGATTTAGGGAAAAAAGTAGTGTTCATTTAAAGTGTCTAGCAGGGATTATTTTGCGATAGCAATTTGTGAGTGAACTTCGATACCAATAAGTGAACAGAAGATTGAATTCAGTGAAAATATTAAAAGCTGAAGAGAAAATTGACTAGGATGCGAGAAAATGAAAAGCGAGATTCAGTTCAGAATATTCGGAGTATTATAATACTCCTATAGGAATATTTGAGAAATGAGTGAAAAGCAGGGAAATTTTTTTTGAAATTCACAAATGCACCAAGAGATAATTTTTAACTCTGCAAAGGAAAATGAAAGAAATGTTCCAATGATTGAATCGGTTTGGAAAGTTGAGTCAAAAGATCAAATCCAAAAAGGAGGAAGAATAATGCAGTCGACCTGTCAACAGCAACAGGCTCAGCAACAAAATGTTACATCGGCCAGTAGGACATCTTTTTTGATCGAGGATATCTTGAGTCGAAATAATGTACCTCCGATTTCTCAACATCATCAGCTTCACCATCATCATCATCATCATCTAACGCCCTCTCACACTCAACAGCATCATCAATACCAGCAATTTGCAAGCCTTCTTCCTGGATATCCAGCCGGACCGCCGGCCGCTGCTTTCTTCCTTGGACCTCTTTTTGGTAGCGCCGGAATAGGTGTCGGGGTTGTTCCTGGTGTCAGTGAACTTACAGCCCTGAAACATTGTCGAAGAAGAAAAGCCAGAACGGTGAGATATGACATTTTAATTTTACAAATGAAAACATAAAAATTTTACAAAAAATCTTATTCATCACTTCATCTTTCTATAATTGAAATGTATTTAGATATACAATAATTTAAACCAAACTCTCTCTTAGTGCAACATTTTGTAACATAAAATCCACTTACAATGTTTTAAATTGATAATGTTTGTTTTATATGTAATGGAATTTTTTGAATTTATGTGACAGGTTTTTAGTGATCAACAATTGGCTGGTTTGGAAGCAAGATTCGAAGCACAGAGGTACCTGAGCACACCAGAAAGAGTTGAACTTGCAGCAGCTTTACACCTCTCTGAAACACAGGTGAAAACTTGGTTTCAAAACCGGCGAATGAAGCATAAAAAGCAGCTACGAAAGCTCAATACGAGCAGCAACGGCAACCAAGCTTCTGGCCAACAACAGTGTGGAAGTCAATCAATTTCCGTTACATCCCCGACTGGTATGTACACTTTTTATTAAAACGGATTTGACAAAGAAATAATTTTTAAAGAAAACCGGTAATTTTTCTTTATCGGTGTATAATTTTAATTTTAATGTAAATTAAACTGGTTAATTGCATTATATTAGCTTTCTTTTATGAGATAAAGGATGTTTAATATATCCTGGGTTTCAATGGTGAAAATCGATAATCAAGAAGGGAATTTCATGAAAATTGGCTGATTTAGACTCACTTTGTGTAGCAAATAGTTCACTTAGCAGTAAACGTTAATCAAGGTTGATTGATCCAAAATTTCACAGACAATAAATTAATTACCTAGTTATCTGACCAGGTTGCAGCTCACAAGCTAATGTTACGAACCATTAAAGCTATACACGATTCTATGAAACTAGTGGTTGCTTCATACGCTAATATTTACCACAATAGAGTCTGATTGAGACTAAGTAAATTTATCAAACTGATTTTGTTAACTCTCTCTGTTTCTGATTTGAAATACTCGCTACATTTAAATCAAGTGTACGAGAAATGACAACGATTTTTGAAAAAATTATAAATAAAAGAAGAACGAGATATAATTCCCACTTTCCGAAGAAAAAAAAAAATTTTTAACTTGATTTAATAACAACTAAGAGGAAAGTCGTTATAAATTTTTCTCTTTTGAAAGATTTATAAAGGAACGATATCTTTTGACAAGATTTGCATAGACAAGATAATCGCTTATATATTTGCCTGACCAAAGTGACCACCGTCGCTTCATCCAGTGACATCGTTAGCCCCTTTTTAACATTTTAGTCTGTTTTTTTTCGCCTCTTCATTAAAGATTTTTTTCTCTCCCTCCAGCCCCCCTTCAACGATATTTTTTCCTTTTGGTAATATTTTATATAAAATGATAAGATATTGAAGCGATTGACGTTATATACATATTTAATTTTCTCATGTTCTCCAGTTTTATAAGTTTGTCTGGACTAACTTGACTAGATTTGCGATGCAGACTATAAAATTACTTCTAATAGAAAGTTGATTTAGGAAATCAATTTTTCCAAAGGGAAATAACGTGCAAGATTAGAAATTTTGCATGAATAAAAAGTAGAAACTAGGAGTGGTGAAATTTGCAATTCCACTAAATAAGAATATGCCTTTTTGCTCGTTGGTAAATTGCGCTTGATCGGATGGAAAACGAGGAGGAAGAATAAGACGTCTCAGGGCGAACGAGGTAATTTCGAGTGATATCGAGAGACCTTGATAAAATGAAATTAGAAGACGACATCGTGCTCTGTGCCTTCGTAGACCGGGTAATCGAAGTTAACTGCATCGCTTTGTAATACCTGGCACGCTCTCTAAAGTCACCGCATCGCATCCGCGTAACACCAGCTACTTGTCGCAGCCAAGATGGCTTCGTTCTTTGAGGGGATGGGGTCTAACGAAGTTACCAAGACATCTCCTTGGAAAGCGAGGGCTGCCAAGGCGACTGACTGCCTTGACTTCAGAGTTCTCTGGAACGAAGGAGGAGGCTGTCTTAGATAGCGAAGACATCGAGGGGTCTTCTCAATTCAGTCTTGGAGAAAATTAATCAATTATCGGCTAAGTGCTCGACCAGAGCCTACATGTATACAATATTCTCCTAAAACTCCCTTCTTACCCAACTCTCTATCTTAAAACAAAATTTTTTATATCTTCCCAATAAAATCAATCAATAAGTGCGTCTTTCAACTTAAAAGAATTTATAGAAAAAAATACTGTATAAGGTATTGTCTATATTTGAGATGATTCTTGATTCAATGTTATTTTTAGTGAATTTAATTAATGATGAATCACCGTTTTTTACGTGACTTTCAAAGGTTCAAACATTTCACTGTCATGCTTTAACTATAAGGGAAAAGATGTCACGTCCCGTGGGGGTAATAAATTATTTATGAATTCATAATTAATGATATGTGAGCATTAAAGAAACTTTTCCTCTTTATTTCTTAGAATATAAAAAATGTATTTAAAATTTGTATGTTACCAGAACATCCAGTCGATTTCTCTCTGTCGGGAGGTCGGGAATCTCGAGCCAGCAGCGACGCGATTGTTGACTCAGATGAGGATGAAATCGACGTCCTGGGGGACGAAACACCCTCGCCTATTCAGGATACCAGTATACGTTTACCGAGACTAGGTTCACCACCCAGAGGTTTTCAAACCGTTCATTCACATCCGGTGACCCTCTCTCATCAACAGCATCACAGTCTACCACTCCAGCGTCATCATCGCTGAGAAACGTGAGACCTCGCCAGCTCGAGGATGACCTTTAAACCTGAAATCCGATGCCTAGTCAATTTCTTCGATGGTAACGTCAGTGCCACGTTAAAAAAACGTACAAGTTCTTACCACTCAATTTGTGCAGAGTGAATATTCATTAAAGTGTTGTTTAAATACAAACAATGATCGGTGCGATATAAAATTGTTGTAATTTATAAGATATAGTACAGCATTAAGAGTGTTATTGATATCAAAAGGAACGCCCAGCCGTATAGATGAAAAATTCATGAAATTCCAATGAAAATCAAGTGTAAAATATAGACGAATTACGAACTAAAATTTGGAACTTGCTTATTTCATTCGAGATTTATTATTTCTTTAGGGTTTGGAAAATCAAGTCTTTTAGTAACATAATAAACAGGAATTAGAGAGGATATTAGTCTAAAATGACATTGACTTCAGTAGCTCTTGAATTTTTAGTGGGAAGTTAGCGAATTTTAAAAGTTAAAGTTATAATACTTTTTTAATCGCCTTATACGCGTTTCCACGTATAGTGTAACTTTCACGCTTCTGCTCTGGCTAGACCGGCCAATGGACTCGTTAAGTCATGAAAATGTCCTGAGCGACAATGGCGAAATGTCAGTCTGCCAATTAACGGGACGATAATGTTGTGCAGGGGCTTTCCGCCGTCCATGACCCGCGACGCTATAAAATGTCAATCGAACAGCAATTCGGACCACTAATGCTACCATAAACGCGTCATACACCATATATGGCTATTTCAAATTTTCGCCCGCCAGCGCACTTTGTTCCGATTTCAGTAAATTCATTTAAAACTCTATTCATGCCCATTAACTTACGAATTCAATTAGCAAATAGCTGAATACACCGAGGTCTTTGTGAGCTCCCACCCTAAACGCTTCCAATTATAATCATTTCCATGCGGATTTCCACGACGAAAGCCAGTTTCATATTTCCACGTGGAAATTACCAAAACAGCCAGTTTTTCTGACGTAAACATCCTTAAGACGTCCATGCCAGTCCAATTGGTGTCCTAAAGACGTCTCATGTACAAAAGACGTCTTTGAGGGGTCAATTGGACTGATATGGATATCTTAAAGATGTCTTTACAACATCCTCAGGATGACTTTATCCTTTTGCTCACTGCGGAGCCAAATTATATTTTTTGATCGCTTCAATTATTTACTGGCGCATTTACCTTATCATGTGAGATAACAGGAATGTTTAAAATGATTTTCACAACCATAGAAATGGTGAAATATGGTACAACTACTAATTTGTCGTTGTGGCAAGCATAGTTGTATCATATTTGACTATTTCTGTGGTTGTGACAACCATAGCAATTTTTCCGTGTATCTGTAGCGATGGCATGATAGCAACTATGATTTTGAGAGTTGGTGATTTTAATGAAAGAAGATGGAACCTTAAAATGAACTTGATACAGAATCTTGTCCAGGAATATATATGGAAGTAGTCGACCCTGCCGATTCCAGGCGGAGCCTAAAATACGCCGTGCTTCCAGTTGGGGCGAATCCTAATACCCAGATAATGGGAAGTAATTGCAAGGGATCAGAGCTACTCTGTCAGTTCAGGACCGAAGAGAAGGGTAGGACGACAGGTCCTATACTGAAATACTCCAGTGTAGTGATGGATAGGGCGGGCCGAGAGGGGCATCTCGGTAATCGTGTTATCGAAGCGAAATCAAGAGGCACGTTCTCAAATACGCAATATCGTGGAAGTGATGCTTGCATGGATATATAGGTGGTACCTATATGTGGAATATGAACAGGAATTACAACGAAAAATGCAACCAAAAATATGAGATATATATGCTTTCATCATTTTTTGAAGTCGCTGATATGAAGAGTGCAATCTATGTAAAATGGAATGGAATATACAAATAAAAAACATGTTAACACATGAAAAAAATTCCACGGTTGCGACAACCACAGAAATATTAAAATATGGTACAACTATTAATTTATATTACTAATTTTTTTCAGTCAAGTTTTTCAATTTTCCCTGTAAACGATTCTTATCACCCGAAATTGTATAATATATGATATGCATTAGGTACATTGGCTTGTGCCTGCTTTAAAAGCTTTGCACTGATCAAATAACATAAATGACAACAGCACACGGTATTTTCCCTAGTGGTCACCCATCCAAGTACTAACCGTACCCAGCGCTGCTTAACTTTAGTAATCCAACGAGAACTTGTGCTTTCAGCGTGGTATGGCCGTTGTCTACGAAATCTGCCTTGTTCAGAGTATATAAACCTGGACACGTGCTAAAGATAATCTGGTAATCGGATGCAATCGTCTATAGGGTTTAGGGCACATAAACTACAAAACACGACAATAGAAAGGAGAATCACAGAAGCGTTGACTTTTTTTTAATGCCTCTACTCATAATTACCTAGAATTATAACAAATTTATACAAATGAAAGGGGACAATATTTTTCAAAAACAAATTTGAATAATCAATAAGGTGTATGAATGGTGGAAAAACTATTTTAATTTTAATTAATTTGGAATTTTACACATATATGTGTAAAATTCCAAGTTAATTAAAATTGCGGAAATTTTCATTTCTTTTCGATGCTATTGAGTGCGATTGAATACGAGAAAAGCTTATAAAAGTTAATTAAAAATACTGCAAAAAGGCTGAATAGCATGCCAACCTTACCAGATTGAAGTATAATGAAAATTATATGATCCAATCTTTGAAGTAGAAAGATGGAGAGAAAGCTGGAGCTAACAATGCCTGTGAATTAATTGAGATCGCCGGGTCGTTCATGAAGTTTATTAGATTTCGTTAAGACGCCTATTATTATATGGCATGTAAATAAAGGGTCCCAATTCTGGCAGAGAAACTAGTCGTGGGGGGGGGAGGTAAAGGGAGTTTACAGAAGCGACAAGAGATGAGGGTGGCTAAGGGGTGAATAAGGGAGAACCAGGGGGAGATTCGCACCCCGACAACGGGGCGGAATGTGGCAAAAATAATGAAATAAAGGACAATAAAGTGGCAGGTACAATAGCCAATAGGGGACGGGTACTGCGAGTCTAGCGCTAAATGTAGTGGGCGTGTTCCATTACTTTCATTATTTTCCCGACGGAGGGTTAGACTGATATGCACTCACATAATGTACCTACCTATATACGAGTTAGGCGGTGGATACCAAGTTATTCGTGTAATAATCATGTCGCTCACATCACAGGGATATGTATCCAAAGGGGTGAGGCAGTCCTTACAGATCCTTTCTCTTAATATAATCACATTAGCGAAATTCCAGCTGCTCCAGACGTCTAGATACAAGAAGAAGATAATATTAAGTGGAACCACAACACCTCCATGTAATACTTTTGTCTTTGATATTAATCCGACAAATTATACTGTTTTATTACACAAATCTAGAAGATACTACCCCTAATGCAGATAGCTTTACCCCGTTTAATCCCTTAAGAGTGTTGGATCCAAGTTCTATCTCAGCTGAAAAAAATCTAGTGGAATTCCACGTGAAATGTTTCAAATTTTTATCGGAATTTCATGTGGACGTTGAATACGTTTAAACTCTTCGCTTTATTTCAGATAATTAGATATTTTTATACTCTGTGGTGGTTCTTATTGTATAGAACGAAAGAATGAATAATTTAAATACATTTTGTGTAAAATGAAACGAATTAATTTTTATTTAAACATTTTTTCACTCCATGTCCACATTTCTGTTTCAAAAAAGAGTAAGATCTACAAAGTGAAGAGGTATTTAATTCTGACAATTGTGGAATAAAATGGAGATGTTTTTGATTGTTTGAAATTAATTGATGATTAAAAATAATTACATATCTTTAAGTTATTATTTTAAAAGTGAGAAAATAAGGCATAAGGGGGTTTAATGAGACGATTGTGGATGATTGGTAGAGCTAATCGGGCTAAATATCAGTGACGAGTAAATCCATGAGTTGGACGTTGATGCTTGTAGAATCGGTCAATTTATATTCATTTGTTGGGGTAAAGAAACGAGAAACTGTCTAGTTAAATAGCAGAGGAGAGGCTCGTGCCGGCTTGGCTCTATGGGGCCGTTAGCCTAACAAGCTGTCAAGACGTCGCCGCGTGTCACTCGACGTCTCAACCAGCCCTCTAATAAATAAATCCAGATCCCCCACCCTTCATTTTAGTCATCCCCTTGAGAGTACCAGTACTCAGGGCTGTATATTAGCACCGTTTAACCAAAGAGACCAAAACTATTAAGATCATAAATGAAAAAGTTCTATTTAAACAAATATTAGTTGAATAAAATGAAGGATGCGAATGCTCAAGTTAGAACTTGGATCCACCGCCCTTAAATCCATTGATAATGATGAGAAGCCCCTACCCTACCGCAAACATTTTTTTTACTACATATTATTTGTTAATATTTTAACGTTTTTCTGATTTACAGAATTGAAAATTTAATTTACAGGATTCTTGATTCTGAAAAGACTGTAATTTTGAAGGAGTTGATTTTAAAAACGAACTGGAAATCGCGAAATTGTTTGTCCAAACGTGGACCATGAAGAGATGGTTTGCGACCCTTAGATACACACGTATCCTTTTCAGTTCCAGGGGGTTTGCTAGCCACGTGCCATTTAACTTGATCACCGGGCAATCTGGCCTCGTTTCAACCTACGGTTACTTCAACGCCTCCACTAACAAATAACATTGTCGACTACGTGCCGGGGCGTCCTGATTCGATTTGCACAACCGTGACAGTCAAGCGTACCCGGGAAAAGGACGCATTACATCTAAAGGTATAGAATCTGTCGCTCTTGCTGGTGTTGTTGCTTCCAACTAGTGAGGTCAGTAAAAGACCCTTAACACGAGCAGCAATTCGAAACTATAAATTGCAAAACATAAATCAAACTCGGAATAAATTTATAAAATAAACAGAATTTACTATTCTAATTTATTTCATTGCCCTCCCAATATACTTGTATCTAATCTACTATCTCATCCCTTGTTAAGAAAAAAATAATTTTTTGACGTAACTTAAACTGTAGAGTATCAAAAAGCCTAGATAATAATTACGTAAGTCTCCTGGGATGTTAAAAAAAAATTATCGCGACGATACGTGCCACAAGGTGCGAGAATCTAGGCAGCAACACCTAATTAGTCCTGTTATTTAGTTAGAGGGGCACCGAGGAAAACTGCGCTTTCTCACAAAGGGATAAACAAAGAAGAAGAGAGAATGTGGCAAGAAAGTGATAAAGAGGGAAAAAGAGAAAAATAGAGATGAGTTTACGGACACTTGAGCGGTGGTACAAAGATCCGTATCTCCACGACGTGTTTAAAAATAATTACCGTGGAAGATGCGACGATAGTCACGGAGTCACCCTCACCTCTGGGCTTCCTGGACCAGTGGAGTGGCCCTCATTCCACGGGGATAAAGGCCGACACCCAGCCACCCCCAGCATCCCACCAGAATTCTCCACTTCTCTTCCGGCACTGTTTCGAGTGGTCCTCACCTTTCAACCACTCTATCACCGGTGGTTAAAGAAGTAAAGACTGAAAGCCCCTCTCGATTGTAAAGGGGTTGGCCCGGTGGGGGCGAAAGCCAAAGTTGATTCTGAATGACAATGTGTCAGGGTCTTGCTATCCATTCGCTCAAGCCTTATTAATTGTTCGACAGCCTTTGCTTGGGAAGAAACTCGATAGCTTAGATCTAAAAAAAGATGAAAAATTCGATCAGAACAAAAATTTACCACTTTACTGGGAACTACTTAAATGGTTTTAGATAAAATTTCGACAAAACCTCTTTTAACTTTGTTTTAACAATAAATTCCAATTCCAATTGTTGACATGAACAAAACTAACAAAACGAATAAAATATGTAGAAGAAAATAATACTTAGAAAGAAAAACTGTGTGAGAATTACTGACACTTAAGCAGTAATTAGTGGGAAATCCGGTCACATTGACGTCACTCTGGCCCTCCAATCTACATCGTTATGAAAAATTCAAATTTCAATATTAAATTAAAAATAGTAAATAGTGTAAAAATATTGTATTGGCCTCTATAGTATTATAATTTTATATAATGTAAAATCCAAGCATTGGAAATGTGATTCCTGTTCTTGGAAACTCTATTTTCTGAAAAGATAATTAGTTTTTTTCTTTAGTAATTTTAATTTATTTTTGTCTAAAATAAGTGAAAAAAAAACTTAATTAAACACCTAAAAAATAGGGTAAGATTTATATAAGGCTTATTTTTTTTCTTAATAGTAAAAACACGATTTTTTCTTGTCTTTCTTTAATTTGTATATGTATATTTGTTTACATATAATAATTTCTATATATCTATATATATATATATATAATAATGTAATATGCAAAACAGTATCTTCTATAGTAACGAAAACGTATGCAAGACTATCGTACAGCGAAAAAAAGACAATCATACATCCCAGTGTGACAATACGGTGGGGCTTCTTTGCTTCTCAAAAGCAAGATTACTATTTTCCTCCTTAAATCTTAAATACTATGGCAATATAGTCTTGGTTTGGTATTAAGAAAAGAGATTACTTTTAAATAGATTCGGTTTATTCTTAATAATAATTAATAATAATATTAATATCATTGTCAACGATGTTTCTAATCATTCTGCTGACAACGATACTATAGAATTCAACAGTTACTACGCAATTTGTTAAAGAGATTAAATAATTAAAAATAAATATGCACTTAATGACTGATTATTGCGTATCTATTGTGCAAAAATTAATGAAAGTCTGAAATCTCATATATGGTACAAATTAATTAACATCTATATTCTTGTACATTTAGACATTTTAAAAATTTGAGATTTGTTCGTAACTCATGGGTGAAAATTAGTGTTATTTTCTGATTGTTTTTGTTCAGTTGCATTCTCTAACAAAAAAATAATGAATACTTAATTGCAGCTGAGGAATCGAACTCGCAAAAATCGTATGGGATTAGAAAGACATTGTCATATCCCAAGTGTGATAGCTACATTAAATGTTGCTAGAGAAAGTGCTACATTAAAACAGTCATGAGTAATCAATTACAGGTGAGGAATCGAACTTGCAAAAATCGCACGGGATTGGCAAGACATTACCATATCACAAGTCTGATCGATACATTAGATGTTACAGGAAGTGCTATATTCCCTGAGTTATCATTGCAACCTTTTGCCTCCGGGGATTTGATATCTGAAGATTGCAATCTGCATTGTTGGGTAACTAAGCATGGAAGTGCTTAAGTAGCACAGAAACTTTTGGCTATTTGAACCAATGAATCTGGTGGAGCCTCTCAAAATAGAAAAACTGCAAAGATGATAGGTGAGTTAACAGCGACTCATGCTTATCCTAAAGGAAACACTGAAGACAACATCAAAGAAGTAAGAACTAGTATGTTGACAATTTTTACGACTCACTCTCCCAGTCGTGGTGACATTTTGAAGTAGTCAGGCAAGTGATCAAACTTACCGATTTTACTTCACAAATGGGCCACACTATTCCCTGTAGTATTTTTACTACATGGAATTTACTATTTTTACAGAAGAAAAGAAGCGATTATGAGAGAATCTGACATCTTGGAGTGTAAGATATGCGACAGACATAGGTAGTGACTAAATGATACTCGAAGTCAATGAGATTCCTGTTTGGTGGAATCAATTAAATGAGAATTCCATCTTGTATTTTATGATGGAACAAGCTGCACTCGTATACATAAAGCTGAAGTTATTTGTGCTTCTGCGGCTTTAGTGTATACTTGTGTAATATGTAAGGATACAAACATAACCGAGGCCTGGATGAACCGAAAAAGAGACATGATATAGAGTCTTTGCAGGAAAGAAAATGCAGAACTACGTAATTCATAATGTTGCAATAGAGTATGCAAAAATGTTCTCACGCGAGCTAATTCCTGACAATCAATTGTTTCCTTGTTTGTTAGTTATGTGGAGTCTAATGAAACATCAGATGATCGGACCACTAACTTGGATAATTGAGCAAGCTGCAGCTTTGAACACCATAGGACTCCAAGCTTTGACAGACTTCTGTAGAAAACTATAATATTTCAATATGAACTATATTATCGGCCAAGGTGTTCGCGAAACTCAGGTAAAGAAAGTAGTAAAACTAGCAATAGAAATCATCCACGACCCTTACTCTTGCCTGAAGCGAACACCAGTACAACTGAGTGAATACGCAGATTTAGCATTCATTGGAGTATATGGATGCAAAAAAATCCTGAACTTACAGTCTATGATAGGCTATAGAGATAGGCTAAAGAGAATATCTGACTATCTCCAAACAGTCTCACTGCGATTATCTGGGATAGATTTGGAAACAATATGTATGAATAGCCTACGGAAAGAAGGATATAAGGTAGTGATTATAGCAGAACGAATTCTTAGAACCAAGTAGAAAATTACACAAGTCCTTTCATTGTTAGATATGAATGCAGACTCTATGTTGAGGCAAGACTGGCTGCTATTGAGAATATTGAAAATGTGCAAGCCCTTCCTGTACCACCAGGACGTAATGATGAGGACTTCCCAGAGTAGGAATTACCCAGTACTATGTTGCATTCTTAATGCATCCTCTTCATAGACTGGATTAAAAGTAGCAAAGTTAAAGAAAAATAATAGTATTAGAATTATGATTTTTGCGATTGTTTGTATTAATTAAAGAATAATTTGTGCGTTCCTCTATACTAAAAATACAAAGCGACAATAATTTTAAGCACAAATATTTGATGATTTTTCCAACAGACATTTCTGGAAACTACAAATCTCAAGATCTACACTAAAACTCCTATAAACTCCTCAAGATAAAGACAATAGAATTTTCTGTGTTATATTATAATTTATAGTAGAGTTACTTGCTAAGCAGTGTTATTGACTTTTTAAAATCGCTACAGAGTTATAATCTAAAGTATATTGTATAATCTACTTGAATTGTCCAGAGATTTCGTCAAATAGTAATCTTGATTTCAAGTAAAATTGCAAATTGATATTTCAGTCGACCCATAAATTAACTCATTATCTAAGAAAGTAAGTAAAACCTAGCATGTACAAAAGATATTTATACCACTGCGGACCTGTCCGCAATTAGAAAATAACAATATCGCATATAATATATAGAATACGTAATTTAATACAATTAAAGAATAAGAGTTCAGCAGATTCAATGTAAGTTCATCGTCGTCAAACTGGATAATAAAGATTCCGATGCATATTGCAACTCCAAATATCAAATAATATTCTACTTTTAATCTCATTTATGTAATCAGAGACAATCAACAAATTTTAACAACATTATCGCACTGGCAAAAAAGTTTCAAGCATACAATCAGTTTCTACAAATTTTAAACTAACAATTATTTAAGCGAAATTTAAATTGTTTGAAACAAAACCACATTTATAGCTGCTAAGCACACTTTTATTTTTGATCTTTAAAGACTTACTTTTTAACTTTCGATAAGAAAGGAACGTTTTGAAGATGAATGATATTTTTTAAAGAAATAGAACATAACTAGACAAACTCAAATCTATAGGCCCACATATTTATGTTAGCTTAACAAACTATGCCAAAGTCAATTTTCATCCTTTAATATTTGAGATTTATAAATACGTAAATTTGTAAATACATCTCTAATTTTTTTATATACTTAAATAAAATTAAAATAATCAGATTTTCCGAGAACATGCGAAAATATCTCTATATTGCTCTGCCTTTCATAACGGTTATAACTTTTATTAGATAAAAGCACAATTTTTAATATTGATAGATCAGCAGAGCATACTTTTCGAAAAAGTTTTTTTGACAGATTCAGATATATGTATTGCAAAAATGCAGAAACAATTTAATACTTCAAAAGATTCTAATTTAGAAGTTTCGATCCCTCGCTAAAAGACTTCAAATAAGTCAGTAACAGGACATTTCAAATTCTTCTAATTAATTTGTCAAACATATCTCATAGACATTTGTTACGAAATTAAATCTCAAAATCAAGGTAATAATCAAGATAACTACAAATTTTGAAAATCCTGAGTTTCACTTTTGAGAATTTGGAAACTTTAATATTTGAAAACGTGCAAATTTCAAACTAACATTTTAAAGGCTTCCAAATTGAAAACTCAAAATTTGAATTAGCCAGTTGGTACATTCATCAATCTTAGATGGAAGAATTTTCAATAACCAAGTCTTTAGAACTCAATTAAAATTGTAAGAAAGAATAAAGTTCTGTCTTGTAATACGTAAACACCTAGTAGATTTGTACTCACTAATTTTGGAAGAATTGGTCTAAAAATTTAAAAATCTAGAAAACCTATTAAACTCCAGGAATTTTATATTTAAAATTCTGTAGCAGCCATGAAAGTAAAAGAGTATTTCGCCATTTAGGCAAGAAATAAAAAGAAAGAACTCACAATAAAAGGTAGCTTTCACCTGTAAGATTAAGCTTAGGCTTCGTAATATCAACGATTGAACAAAAATCTTACATAGAATATACATTCTTAAAGCGAAAGAGAGCATGAAGCTTATAAATATCACTTGGTCAATGAAGAGAGGGTTTGGAAGCTCGCTGCTTTAACCTAGCCAGTAACGCTTGCTCTCCCTCATCTTCAGCTTTGGACGCCCGAAAACTTTCAGATCTGTACTTGTCCCTCAAGAACATCCTCCTCTCCTCTTTGTACTTTTCTATCCTCTCCCTGCACTGTGGATCTCCAAGGTCCAGTCCCCCCAGGTTCCTTGCATACATCCTGTCAGGATTGCTAGTCGAGAGCATCGATTCAGTTCCAACATTTGGGGTAGAACTATGTTGAGAATCATCATAAGTTTGCTTTTTCGAGAGTGAAGACTCGCCAGTCATTTGATTAAATTTCCCTTCATCTAGAGAACGACTGAGAGTGGCCCTGGTTGCTCTCGCGTGACGAGCACGCAGACAAGGTGGCAAATGCTGAACTCCGACAGAAAGTTCTTCAGATTTTCCCCTAGCATTATCTAACTCTTGCCTCATCTTTCTTTCCCTAACAATCTCCCTTCCTATTTCCGAATCGAAACTCCTTCGATCTCTTGTTACTTCGGAATCGTAACGTCTCCTGGAGGTAACTTGCAACTCTCCTCCAACGCCTCCAGACAATCTCTGCAAGGCAAGTTCCTGGAGAATAGCTGCCGTATCTCTCAAAACAACAGAATCGTCTATTGGCGATGAAGCGTTGGAGAAGGTACAGGAGGAAGCCAAGGAAGCAGTTTCTGAAGCTCCTTCTGGTGCATGAACGAGCTCGTAAGGTTGGGCTGCATTTTCCGAGGGTATCATCACCTCGTTGTTGTGGATTTGAGTATTTTGAACCTGGTTTCGTTTGTCTAGATTTTTTACGCGGTACTGATACTGATTATGACTACGCTGCTTCTGCGGACTGTGTCCAAAGCTATGGCACTTTTCTATATTTTTTTCGAAAGCCTCCTGGAGCTGGGAAACATTCTTCCTCTCTCCGTCCGATGATTGCAGAGGTTTATGGCGTTCAGGGAGCTGGGAGAAGTTCTCTTGGATTGAAGATCGTTTCTGGTTTTTGAATTCAAACTTCTCTTCGACTTTGGGTTTTTGATTGAGTCTCTTCTCGTTTCCTTGATCCATCTTGCAAACTTCCTGCTCCATCTTACAAGCATCCTGGTCCATCTTGTACACTTCTTGATCCATTTTACAAAATCCTTGCTTTTGGTTCTGGTTCATTTCAAATTTCTGTACCTTTAATCTCAGTGGAGAGCAGGTCGAAAAGGAAGAAGCAATTCTGCCGGCTTCACTCTGCTCTTGTTGAAAAGAACTCGAGGCTTTGGTTTCATCATACATCTCGCTTGATTCCTGAGCCAAGATCGGACTCTCTGTCAAATCACTTGTACCAATGCAGGAGGTATCAGTGTCCACGTTAGACCCCATCGTTAAGTCTAAAGATGTTCTCGAAATATTTTCAGAAGTTGATCGAAGTTGCGGAGCTTCTGTGGCAATAGCGGGATTTACGGTTCCTTCCAATGGATCTTTGGGACTGCTAGTTACACTTGTTGGAGTGGTGATCGAACCAATGGTTCGTTCAACCATGACCCACTCGCCAGAATCATTAGCATTGGAAGCCAGAGGTTGAGTATCTGTTGTCGTGAACATTTTATCTGAACTGTCGCAGATGACAAATCCGGAATCAGGTAGATCTTCAAAAGTCTGTTCACAAGACATGGGCGAGTCCAAATCTGTCAGGCTTGACAAAGGCAGACCTGCAAGGTCATTTGCCTGGGCGTTTGAAATACCGCCTAGTGGATCTTCGTTTGAAGAACTTCTGTCTCCAGTATTTGGCTTTTGCTCAGATAAGTTCCTGGAATCAAAAATCTTGCTTTCTTCAGCAAGACAAGAGCTTAGTCTGTCGGATAATTGATCTCTTGATGGAGAGGCAGGATCGCTAGTGTTTGAGGAATCGCTAGAGGAGGAGACTAACCTATCGCAAGGTGTCATTTCATGATCAAAAAATTCTGAAACGATACTGTTTGACTCGTGCAACATTGGTTGAGTCGTGGAAGACTCTGGAGACTTTACGTCGTAGGTTTCTAGAAGTCTGTCGTAAGTCTGCATACTCTCGCAGTGTTTAACATTAGTTTGACTGTCTACATTGATAGACAACCTATGACTAGGGTCGGATACCTTAAGGGAAGACGCGCTGTTTCGATTTAGCTTCTCAGAGCTGGTCTGCTCGTTATCGAGATCTAAGGGTAAAGTAAAACTTCGAAAACTTATCCTAGGGCTATTGGTTGGCAGAGGCGAGATGGAGAGCGAAGTCCCTTGTAAAGTAGCGGGGGTGAGAGGAGTTGAATCTTCCGATAAAAGAGGCAAGTAGCCAGGAGTTGTCAAGGGCGAGGGCGTCTCCATTCCATGGATGTCTGCTGATACCATCACCTGGAATTGAAATAAGTTTATGATAAGCAGAGTCGACAATTTGAGTACATACTTGAGTTTGAATAATCTAGGAACATTTACTATTTTGGATGTATTTTCAGAAACAACAGGAAAGTATGTTGCCAATATATTTCAATATCAAGAACAAAAATGAAATTAAGTCATCAAATTGTTTCGCCACTATTTAAACAAATTTGAAACGAACACATACACGCACAATAAAACAACACACGATTCAACGGATAAGTATTCAAATTAAATCATTCCATCTGAAGAAATAAAACACTTTATTTGTATCTATTATTATTTTAAACTTTTCTACTTTATTATCTTTAAATTCCTTGTCTACAAAATTACGGAGATTTTATTCCATTCGCAATGCTGCCAAATGGCAACTTAGAAACAGACAAGTTTCTCAATTATCTAATGTAGATTTTTTACTTTTAAAAAATGAAGTGTTTATCCAAATTGTTGAAATTTCTATAGAAGAAAAAAAACAAATACTTCGAATTATTTAAATAAAAACTATAAGTACACACGAGGTTCAATTTTATGGTTCTCACACATTTGTTATAATAAATAAAATTTCAGCGAAACTTTATCAGGTAATTTGGCATCACTGTTAAAATATTATAATGAATTTAGTTACGATTCTATTATAAATCAATATATACAATAGGAGATTTCTTCCGTTAACCATTAATTATGTTACCTGGTCTGGACTTTGACTATCAATAAACCGAAGTTCAACATCGCATTGCAGCCTTTCCTCCAATCTTGATCGTTTCCTCTTTGATCCTCCATTGGCAGTAACCGACTGAGGCCCATCACTCCTTTGTCTTCTCGGCGAGGCTTCCACTGAGGTGATTCCAGTACTCTCCTCTTCTGAGAACATTCTCATCTCCCTCTCCTCCAAATCAAAATTGAGTTGAATTTCCGAAAGATCTAAAGGCGAGGATGTGCTGGGTGCATCTGCTAGGTGATCAAAGTAGGAATCATGTGAGACTGATCTACTATGACCGCAAGGTCTCGAAGGAGGAAGTCCCAAAAGAGGACCAAGACTATCCTCGCCATCTAAACTATCAGCACTTTTCACAGGTCTCAAGCGACGAAGAGAATTTACAGAATTGGGTAGAGTTTCAGTTTGAGGAGATGTGCCAACTTGTCTCGATTTTCCTTTCGCGCCAGAGCTGCCTCTCGCAAACAAGGCTCTCCAATTTAAGGATGGTGATCGCTTCGAGCTGTTTCGCTTTCTTGGTGGCAAATCTATAACAGTATGGTAGTGAATTGGTAAACCAGCTGGGCCAGCTCCGACTTCTATGTAATCTGCTTCACATCGAAGATTCCTGTTTCTGGCTTCTTCCAGACTCAGCAAGCGGGCGGAGGTCGTGATAGCTAAGGATTTAGGCCTGCCTACCGGACCTTCTCCAAAGATCAGCTCTGCGTAACATATCAAGAATTCGGTCACGACAGCTTGCACTCCCACTCCTTGAAGTGCTGCTACTCCACCGACTTCGAGTTCTTTGCATCGTAGGAGATTTGGAGCCCAGACAATCGCTACATTTCTTGGTGTCATTCCCGTTTCGTTTCCTCGAGCTGCTACTCTCACTAAGTGTCGCATGAGGAACTCCAATGTCCTGGAACATAATAAAAATTTTATTATTGTTATAAATTGGTATGTCATGAAAAAAATAGTGGAAATTTCACTGTTTGAAATTATCAAAAATTAATTTTAATAATTTTTTACCTATAATGAGGGGGCGGTAACTTCCTGACAGTATCTCTCATTCTTCTCAGTCTTTCAGAATCGCTACCAGCTTGAACCGCACTAACGAAGGTGGAGTAAAGCTGATAGGTACATAGTGGATTTGGCAACTCTCTGAAGTACATTTTCAACAAGGACGCTACAGAATGAATATCCTGCAGGATACTTTCATCGGAATGCAGAGCAGGAACACGATCTTCGTCAAATGCATGTCGCAGCCTTTGGATATTCGACGTCACACCGCTCAAACGATAAATTCCGTCGACTAATCCATGAGTTTCGATGAACTCAGCACAACAAGTGAGAACAGCTGGTACTGAAAAATTAAGTTAGAATTTATATGTCTGGAGTCAAGGGTCTGCGATGGAGATCTTCAATTTAAGGTGGGTTTCGAATCATTAGAGGCTCTTGATTAACTTATCTACGAAGGATATTTTTATTAGAGAAAGATAGTTACCTTCGTGACCCGAATTTAAAAGATGCTCTCCTAAATCGCAACCAAAGACTCGTTCCTTCAAAATACCGGACTGTTTCAATCTTCTTCTGGAGGGTCGGTTGAGAATGAAAGATCTAAAAAAGGCTATGAGTTTTCCATGCTTTCTCAAGACTGGTTTCACAGGCAACCTGGAACGGACGGTCGTTGAGACGGTCAAGTGACGAGGAACTTTGTCACCTATGACGGCGACACAATCTGCGGGAAAAAAACCCACAGCGAAGCCATGTTTTCCACGCCACCATGTACTTTCCCCTGGAGGTGGCATGTCTATCACGGAGATCATATCTCCCACCTAAAATCATTTGCCTATTTTATTTTAACTCTCTACTTTTAGATTTATCTAAAAAATTAATTATTAAGACGTCTAGAAGAATGATCTTACTTTCGAAAGGATTTCATTGTGAAAAATTTATATTACCTGAAAAGAAATCTCATCTTGTGCCTGAGCAGTGTAAGGTCTAACTGCATAGGCCGCAGCAACAGCTGGTGTGTTAATCGGACATGAATCGGATTCGGGAACTAGAATTCTCCTTCCTCTATTGTCTAGTTGCAACCAATTTAAAACAGGCCCACAGTTTAGGCCCTCGTGACTCAGTTGCGAGAAGCGAATCAAATACTCCGTCAAAATATCGCAACTGTTTTTAGACCGATTGTCCGGAAGCTTAGGTAGAGATGAAAATTTTCTATCGAATATGCAACGATGCAATTGTTTATCGAACATGACAAAATTCTCATACGATCGTTGCAATGTCCAGCAAGCATCTCCAGAAGTTACTCTGACTTCATAACTATCTGAATCATTTGATCCTTCGCTGAGTGAAACCTAAAAAAAATGTAGAAAAAAGGTCAAGTCCCGAAAGTTCCTCTATTCTTATTCTTAAAATAATAATTTACCAGTTTTTTTTACTTACCTCCAATGATCCCAGCTCCACATGTTCGTAATGGAAGTGAGCACACTCATCCAATTTTGGAAACCTGGCGATGCTACCCATATTGCTTCCAGAACTGACTGGGGTGCTAAAATCGTCAGTTCGATTACACCCCAACATCTGAAAAATAAATTGCCAATATTAATAAATTTAAGTAATAAATAAATAAATTACAATCTTAAATTTCAATCTCAGAACAACTAGAGAGGTTACATAAAATCGTTAATAGTGAAATAAAGAATATTGAGTTACGTGATAAAAAGTTCCTGATGAGTGACTCAGTGAGAAGTTTAACGAATGTTAATTCTGTGGCATTGGATTAATTGTTATTAATTTCATTTACAATCACGAACCAAACCTAAAGCGAGTCTGTGTTGTCAATTGGAAATGCAGGGGAAAAGTGAATCATCGTGCGTGGAGAGTTTAACTAAGTAGCAGTAACTCTGGGCACTCAGACAGTCCATGAATACCTAATACATAATAAGCTGTTTGAAGATCACTAAATGGATTTTAATTACACATTATATACACATTTTAGGCACAAGAATTCGATTGAGTTTCAAGTTTAAGAAAAGTGAAGTCTTCAAGAATGTCGTACTTCAATCACTCTGATAATTAGTTCTTCTTGGTGCTCTTCGAGTATCATTTTTTTAGTTTTTTGCTACAGACTTGAAATCGAATGAATGGAGGCTCTGTTCTCAAACCAAGAGGGAATGAGTTGCCATTATTCATTAACTCCGTCTTCGTTCAATGTAGGTTGCTATTTGTAAAGACCAATACTTTGTTATCGATAAAAGTATTTCTGAAACCTCCAAAAACAACTCAAAGCTCTTCAATTTAAAGGTGTTAATTCCAAGTTCTAACTTCAAAATTCAAATTTGTCATTTTTCTAAATAAATATTATAGACTAGACATTTTTTCACTCTGTAGTTAAAATGAGGAAATAAATAATCCAACACCCTTTATATTAAATACTTAATTTTAAAAATTAGTCAGAAATAGAATATACTACAGCTAAAAGAAATTGAGAAATAATTCTCCCTTTAAACTATTTCAGCTAGCAATTGCGAAACCGAAATTTTTTTACTAACAAGCGATAAATTCTTATCGCTTGCTCGTAAAATAAGAAACAAAGAAACAAATATTACATTTCTAAGAGAAAGAAAAAAAGATCTCAGGAAGGAATTTATAATCTTCCATTATAAAAACTACTGTTCGATAGGAGTTAAATTTATCTGGTACGAAATAACTATATCAAAGCATAACTATGTATGATAAGTTTCATTGGAGCATTTGATATAATTTGACACGCTTTCGATTCGCGCAAGCAGCGATGAAGAAGACGAAATAAAAGAAGAGAAGTAAACCATGAAATAAAAGAAACCGTTCTTCTCTCAACTGAAGCGAGGAACAGTCACTTCCTCTTTAACTGTTAAGAGGAAGGACAAAGTAGGCATTCAATTATGAAAGCACTATCAATTATATAATTTCCCTGGCAACTATTTCCTTTTGTTGAAAGTATTATGTACGATTACAAATACCCTGACCTACAGTTTTCTGCCAACGTTAAGAACAATATTTATGCCTTCTTAAGTGAAGGGAGACTCTTCCAACTTATTTATGGAGCAATGAAATCATTTGTGAAGTGATTTCGGACTTTTTGCCATTCGTGGATTCTACCATGAGTAAGATTTATAAGATTTATTATTACAAAACAACCTCTTCTCCCATAGATTCTATTGCACCAATAAATAGAAGAAGTAAGGCAATACAAGAACAATAATCAGATGAAACAATACCAAAAAGAGCTTAAACTTTGATTTAAAAAACTATCACTACAATTAAAAAACTTTAAACTTTAAAACCCTAAAATTTTAAACTGTATATCTGATTACTTCTCTTACACGAGTTTCCATTCTAATACCAGAACGTGGAAAACTACTATTATTAATTACCCGATTGTAAATATATCTTTCCTAGCTTTATTCCGCGATATAAGCCAAACCGTTAGTTAATAGGGTGAATGAACTTCACATATGTTACATAAATTTTCTTGAACAAAAATTCTTCCCGCATTTGATATGGTTCAATAATAACGGATTCCAAGTGGCTCTAAGTTCAAGATGAGTAGCAGGAATTTAATTAATGAAAGGTAACTAAATACCCACTTTCAAATTACGGTCTAGTAATTTATAATTTTTTGAGTGAGTAATCGCTATTTCCAGAGCACTTCTTGCCTCTTTGCTCCCTTTAATCTTTTCCTGTTATTTCAATCAATTTACTATCTCACGTTTTCAGATTGCAAACTTTTAAGCCGAAACTCATACATCTTTCAGAATTACTTAAGAACTACCAAAAATATTATTAAAAAAAGATTTAACTTTAAAATTTAAAACTATAATTTATCACTGGTGAATCTAAAGTATGATCAAATAAACTGAAAGTATATCTGAGATTACATACTTCTGAGAAATATGTAAGCATATCAAGTATCCCAATACTGTCTGACTATTAACTATCAGTCTCTGTTTTGAAAAAAAAAGGAGATACTTCCTTTGAATAACAGGGTAAATCATAACTGAATAACGGTTCTCGTCTGTTGCAATTTGCTTTTGCGGTTGATGATCAGCAACATCAACATACAGAACACTACTGTCTTTTTTTGTTTTTTAATATTCAGGTCGAGACATTCATTGGTCATACATAGAGCAGGTTACGAGGTATTTTTTCACACAAGAACGTTCTGGTTGGACTCTCGACTCTATGGAACTAAGTCTCGTAACTTGAAAAGCCATTGCGGTTATTTGCAATCGAATGTTGTCCACTTGGCTACCACTTTTACACGGCATGGAAATCGTGGTATATCAAATTCAATTTGATCTGTTCTATATACTATATATATAGGTCAGCAGTAATATCTTCAAGAAAACAATGATTTTCAAGGACGCTCAAACAGACAAGCTGGAAGTTGTTTTCGAGATACATATTCATTTTACACAATATTCCCGTTACTTTTGTTAGTTTTAAGAGCCTGTCTATCTCGATCCAGAGGTTTTATGATTCTCATAAATCCAATTGTAACGAAATCGAGTACAAGTACTATTTAATGCGACGATAAACTTCATTTCCAACGTTAGTAAAAATCAAAGATTGCAATCTTTAGTAAACTAAAGCCTATCAAATAATAGAACTAATATTCATTTTAATATAAATTTTTTAATTCGTTTGCTAAAAAGCAAAAAAGTTTCAAGTCGAGTGCAGCTCTGAGGAAATAATATAGTATTTTCAAGGAAGTACTATGCCCTTCAAGCTAAAAGTGGTGTTCAGAGAGCGATTCCACATTTTCTTTTCTTCCCAGTCTCATAAACATTCCTTGACATTCTCATTTCTTTCAGATTTGCACATACGTGCCATACTTTTTTAAAAGACTTCTATTTCATCAAAAAATTCACCGACTGTCTCCATCATTGCCACATTATTACCTTTCAATCTCTAATACTCGCAGATAAATAAATATATCTCCCCATCTCGCTGTTTTTTTTTGCTGTCCTAATCTTCAAGGAAGTTTTTGAATCCTAACAAGTTGGGCATTTGTCTTTTATGAAACGATAGGAAGCTTAATTCTTGGCATTGAAAAATTATGTTTATTTGCTTCTCATTTCCCACGGGGTAGACTGAGCAAAACTCAATTTGAAGTCCGGAGATTACCTAAATAGAAAAAAAAAAAAACAGCTTTATCTAAGAATTTTAGTTTAACTTCTGATTTCTTAAGGAAATATAAATTTTACATTTAAAAATATTACAGTATATTAAATATATTAATAATTATTTCTAAATATCGAAAGTAATCATCTTTTACATTTTACTTTAAAAGAAACGAAGCAAAAAAACTTCAGAGCTTCGAAATATGAAACTATTCAGATTAGAATAAAGAATTCAAGAAAGAATTTAAAAATATTGATATTTTTATTGCTAAATTCAACATCCATGAGAATGGATGTCTACACCGGTCTATACTCACTGAATATATGAGAAACAGGTGATTAATTTTGAAAATAAGGGGAAATAGAATAAGATCCTGAAGTCTGTTAGATGCATTAGAAACAAGACTCAAGCTTTCAGTTGTGAAGAAGCCGCACTAATTAAATCGTTTAAGGTCAGAGAAAATCAGAAAATACGAAGCAGCTGGTAAGAGGCATCTGCCTTAGAAGAAGGTCGTATGTACCTCTAGAGGACCGGAACAGCTGCTGCAAACGCCGAGAACGCGCCTCATCTCCCGTCTGGAGATGAGCCACTATTAAGGCGCACAATGAATCTGGACTTATCTCGATGATGTCTTTGCGGACAAATTAGATTCCGAGGATAAAATGCCGAGTGTAGAGGCATTTCGAGTTACATACGAGCTTACTCAGCCTTTTCACGTCCTCTGTTCCTGCACAGAATCTCGGGAAAACTAGGTCACCCGATCGGGAGTTCGGGAACCGGGACTCGGGCACCGCCAACGCGCGGTCGCATTGCTCCCTTCATTTTCCTGATGCATGTATCGCGTGTCCAGAATATAGGGTGGCTCAAAAATGAGGACACTTCCGGAACGCACCCCTTAATATTCTACTTGAGAAGGATGTCCGGAAATTCGACTCCTATATACAGAAAGAAGATCAATGATATCAGTTATAAGACGTGAAATGTATCCTTGTATTATTCATACAGAAATGCGGCTTCTTTAAAATAGGATTAACTAAAATATCAGACATAAGCTCTAAAAATTGTTGTAGTACAGTCCATTTCAAAATTTAGCAAATTGTTCGAATCATTCAAGAAATAAAAGTTGATAATTAAAATTGAATAATAATTTTATAAATAGACAAACTTCTATTTCAAAAAAGAGTAAAACTATAAAGTGAGAAAATATCCAATTATAATATTTATTCAATAAAATAAGAAAATAAAACTTCTAGGACAGAACCTGCATTTAATAAATCATTGTAAAAATTGTTTAATTTTGAAATTGACTGAATGTAGTAAACACTCATAAAAAAAAGTCTTATTCCGGTTTTGTGTTTAAAGATCCGAATTCTCAGCTAAGATTTTACAAAAAATAAATAATTTGCAAGAGTAAAATCAATAACTGGAATAAACCCCTGGATATCTTAGAAGTAGCAGGATTAATCGATTGAAACCATACATTTTAGCCACCTGTGAAGTTAAAAGAGCATGGTGAGTGCAATGACCAGCCGTGCAAGGAACTTTTTGTCAATCTGGCTCTTTTCCAATTTTTTCGTTTGCGAGAAGAAATATTAAGTAAAAAAAAAAAAGGAAATGTATTAATAAGATAAAAAGTAAAAAACTTTAAAATTAAATTCTGATAGCGATTAATTTTTTAATCTCCAAAAAAAAGAAAGCTGTATATTTTAATTTTTTTCAAATTCGAATATATTAGATTAATAAAAGCTTTCAACTCATTATGATTACTGGACTACAAGTTGCAAATATCATTTCTGCGCTACAACTCTGAAAGCACGCTTTCATTAGAATTAGAAAGCCGATGACCGAGGGAAAAAATATCTACCTTTCACTCAAAATGACGAACGTTGCTAAGAAACACCTTCGTCACGGACGACGTTGGTGCATATGCTCATCTAGGAAACTGTGACGAATAAAAAAAAGCATCTTCACGTGCCGCTTGGTAGTACACCTGCTTGACAGTTCAAAAGACTCGAAACACTATCTCCATTTTCTTTCCATCAATATTTCATAAGTAGCGACTTGCTCTCGTAACATCCAACCTGTTCTGCGCTAAATTTTACGAGAATGATAGTGCTGACTAAGAGGCTATCGAACCCGATAGCATAGAAACCTACAGAAATATATATATATATATATATATATATATATATATATATATATAAAAAAAAAAAAAAAAAAACAAGAATAGTACAAAAATATTAATATTCTACAAACTTAAACTTTACACCTGAAAACTCTAAATATCACAGTACAGAGAAAAAAAATTTAAATATCCTTCAAGTAAAGTGCCTGACAGAAAGTTTCAGTGTAAAATTAAACGGTCTAGAGTTTTTAAAATTAAAATGATAAAAAATAATTTAATTTGCTTGTGTGAAGTACTCTCGTGCAGACTTTTATTGTGTAGAGTTTAATTAAATTCGAAAAAACTTAATTATGATTTTCTGCAGAATAAAATTTTAAGATGAAGGATTTAAATTCGAAAAATGAAATTATTATTTTATAGCGAGTTTTCCATTGTAGGAAGTAATGAATAATAAATATGAATGTGTAGACTGTCGAGTTCTGGCTTGTGTAATAATTATTGGTGTAGAGCTATCAGATGTAGAGTTTAAGTTTGTAGTCACCACCGCCCCTTCAAGAGAGAAGCCTTAATCTTAAATTGAATCCGTAAATTCGCTTTCTAAAGTCGACAGATTAATTATTGTAGAATGATATTTTGCATAATTGATTTGCATTGACCCAAGTGCATTGAATAATAAAAATCGACAGAAGTTGGCCTCGAGTTCAATGAAACGCCGAAGATGGCTTGGCACTGATTTCATCCTTGTCAACGACATTTCAATATAAATACAATTACAAGATTCGAGACCCTCAGGAGTTTTACATTGCCTCTTTTCGAGAGTCACTACTCACGCCTTTTATACGTATACTTTCACTGATGAAAGTCTACTTTAGAGTAATATAGCAGATGTATGAAGATAACTGGTATATGACACGAAAGGTTACAGCAGTCTTGGAAGTATTACATCGCATCTGCAGCAAATTTAACTTCATCCTTTGATAACTGTAGGCGTAATGTGTAAGAATCAGTTGTCGTCCCCACATTTTACTGCCGAAGAATGTAATCATAGTTAGAATCCTTTCATCGTGTTAATGAAAATTGAATGGGAAGCAAACACCTGCCTATCTTTACGGTCTGATTATTTCGCGTGAGTAAATACTTAAGGGTCATTAAATGATCGTAGGAGGTAGCCCTTCTCTCTTTTATGGTGGTTATTAGACTGGTTTCGTATTCCTGGTTAATGATAAGATGAATATAATTACTTGAAATTCCTCTTTATGTAACGATATCTGTTTATCAGATATAAAATAAAATTATCGGATTACACATTCGTTAGAAACCTATTTTGTTAAATTTATTAATCAGAGGAGTCACCTGGAAAATCTAGATTCTACCTATAATGGAAGAGTAATTAATAAGTAGTTCTATAAACTCTCCTATTGTTTCCTATACACTTTTTTAAATTAAGCGGATGGTGAGAACGTCAATACCGCTGACAACTCAGGGAAAATACTTTATAATATGTACCGTACAGATGAAACAAGAAATTTGTAAACGAGTTAGTCTATCGGGAAAATGTCACTTATACCTCCAGTGAATTGGAACATGAGGATGCTGCTGCCAGTAAATCTATTGATTTGCTCTCGTGAGCTCGATGGGTTAACTTAGAACCAAGAGATGAAATAGAAACCACTTCCGCATACTCGATGAGACACCCTCAACATCATCCTAACTTGTGATCGCAAACTACTCCAATGACATCATAACCCACAATTTATGTCTATTGCCTTGACTTCTGCCCAGAAGAAACTCAGACTCTAAAACTCCCTCTTAATTTATCACCAAATAAAACTATCTATCAATCAAAATGATCTACGTACTATTAAAAAATAACTCCTAAAATGATTAAAAGAGATCTTTAACTATTTTCGTAACCAGTTTAAATGGAACTAATTTAACGCCGAGGAAAATAAACCCAAGGGAAATTTTATAAAAGCTCGATGGCCCCATTCAAAAGCTTTCGAGTGAGCAAATTAAAAAAGAGGAAGTGTGGATTAGAAATTTTGAAAATTGTGTAGTTTACGAATTAAAAAAAGGGAGCAATTAAACATCAGGCTCTGAGATCTGAGAAGTGGAGACTAGTTAAAATTATATAGCAAAAAAAAAAATAAAAGATTGGGAACGCGATTAGATAAATTCTAGAGGATTGAGTGAATGAGCGACGATTCAAGCAATTTCGAAGCAATTCCACTACTTAAGGCGGTTCAAGAGGATAATATGCGAGTGTCGTTTGTAGTTTCTACTCCAAAAAGTGGAACGTGGACGCACCAAGAATATATAAAATTAACGCCGTTCGATTCGCTCTTTACTTAATCTTCTTGCCAACGCAGAAAAGTAACGAGACTTGAAAACCTGCGGAGCCCACGCGACCGGCCTTGGAATTATCGAAGTTGCGTTCCACCAAGTTGAAATTCCTGTAATAATACTTGTATTAAAGTTCTCCTCTGTACTAATGAAAAGTAAGTAATCAGCTTTTCTTGCGTGGATAACATTATACAAGAAAATAAAATTTTATAACTAAAAAATGTACTTAAAATAGTTAATAGTCTTATTTTAAATGTACTGTTAATTTTGTATTCAATTTCTGTTTGCATTTGGTTGCATGAAAAAGAAGAATTCTATAAAAGGATCCTTGCAACTCTCCGGAAAATTATCGTTCTACTGTACTAGCTTTAAAAGGCATCATTGCCCGGTCTGAAAAATGTTTCTTTTGTGAAGTTCTTCGCATTTCCAATGGCTTTCTAGCCAAGGTTAAAACCAATATGTCACGGCCGTTCTATTCAAATGTAACAGAGGTGGGCACATTCTGCAATCGAAGACGGTCACTAGCACAAAGAAAACTTCAACAGACTTAGCTTATGAAAAGCAAATGAAAAAGAAAAACTGAAAATGTATTGCAATTATTTTCTTTTGAAAAATATATTTTTTCCTGAATATTTTAGAGAACCGAGTTAAAAATACTATCCTATAAATTTATCAAAAAGAGAAATGCAACAAGCAAGTTTTGGAGGTGAAGAATATTTTACAGAGCCAATAAAGCATTGTTAGTCTAAAATGTGTGCTTTGGATTCTTTACTGAAAAAAGAACAGAGTGCATAAAAGTTGGGTAAAGTAAATGAAGATACATTCCTAAAATATTTCGCTTCTGACTCAGCTTTTATGAAAATAAAGTACATTATCCTTTAGAGAATATCCAGTAAAAATAAGCAGATTATAAATGGTTCTCTCGAGCTATATAAAATCATTTTCTTAAATCGGAATTTACATTGGAAAAATGCTTCTTTTAAATAATTCAAATGCAGTTTTTTAGAAATACAAATTAAATTGATAAATTACAACATGTACTTCAATTGAAGGATATTTCAAGAAGACGGAAATAAATTATTTCCCGTGGGATGTATTTTTATACACCGGAAAGTTGTACAAGTTCAGATGTGAGATTTGTGGATATACTCTCGACCTAAAAAAAAAGTAAAAAATGAGAGAGACTTACCTTGGCTTGGGGTTCGATGTCTGTAAGCTTATGGGCACGAGGTCTCTCGGGTGTTGGTCCTGGCATCCTTTGCAGCCTCTCCGTAGACGAGGACGAGGATGAGGATGATCCAGGCCTTTGGCCCGATTTTCCACGCGCCAGGTTTACCGGATTAGCTGTTCGTCCTTTTCCAGTGAATCTTCATTCTTCTCCTCTCTTCTCTCTAACCCTGCAAGGTATAGTGATATCAACTCTCCTGTTACGTAATTGAAAACAATTATTTTTTTTTTAAATTCCTTGAAGAGCAAAAATGGGATCCTAAAATTTGGTATTTTAAGATACATACATAAGTTTCGTTTTAGAGATTGCAGGATGGCAGCTGTGAAAATTTGATTCTGAGCTTTAAATCGAAGGTTCAATTTCCTAGCAAATGGAAAAGGGACTTTCCGGGGCGGCCGGAATTTCATAAAACGAGCTTTCTACATTCCACTCCCTTCAATTTACCGGGGTCGAGTCGGCAGATAATTTTATTTCGTCAAATAATGAATAGGAATAACATAATGCAATATTTCAGCTGAAATACTTAAGTAGTTTCCTTTTAGTGCAAGGCAGCACAGAGTCGAATTTCGAGGTTTTGCTCTATTTTAATTCTGGCGACCTTGCAAAATTACGCATACGCGTGTATCGATATTTTAATTCTGATTACAATTAAAATGGTTTTTTAATTTTCTTTCTGTAAATTATTTTATGTTTGATTCAAATATTTCTAAATGACAATCTTGATATATTTAGAAAGAAAATTTTCTTTACCACTAACTTTATGTTTGTGTTTACATTTTTCATTTATAAAACAAGATTCTACCCATACCATGTCAGGATTTAGCTTCGACGTGTATTGCTAAGAATTTCAATTTCTCCAGCAACCATAAACATGTACAAAAGCTGAAAAATCTACTTAAAATTATTGTGCTATGTTCTTTCACGAGACTCGCGCCAAAAGCACAACGTTTCTTCACACTTTCCATTAAATCGCCTCGAGCACGAAGTGAGCTTGTCGTAAAAATAGTAGTCTGGTTTCGGTCTCAAAAGAACGTGTTAATGTTTGTGAAAAAAACAATGCGTGCACTGCCTCGAGAAAACTGCACATGAGACAACAAGAACGTTTACGAGTACCCTGAAAGTGGAGAAATGACTAAAAAGAAGACATCTATCAATTTTAACTACGCAAACTCGATGCTAACATTTCCATATTTATTATATTTAAAACTGTATAAATTGCAATAAAGTTTTAATTCAGAATATGATTTTTATTCCTCCTGTTTTTAAGTTGCCTGGTAATTATGTTAATTGTTTTTATCGAAAACCAATAATCTTTGAGAGCAAATTTTGAGAACTCATTTTTTTTTATAGGGAGTCATGTGGTAATTTTTTAATGATATCACATTTCCATCAGTTGATTCATTAAGACGACTGCATCTTTCATTGGGAAGAGGAGAAACATCCGCAAGTGCGTCTCTGTGAGCCAAATTGCACGCATGTCGACACGACAGTTTTTTTTTGCTTCTTTACAACATACAGTGCAACCGAAATAAAAATGTAACAAACTTGGGGCAAAAAGACCTACTTGCATCCGCCTTGGTTCGTCATGAATTTTCGAGCTAATGAATGACCGGTAATTGAATACAAGAAACACGAAATGATGCACTTGCTCTGGCAAGCAGATTTCTTTCATGTTAAATATTTTAATCCGTTTAATATTTCCATTCAGTTGCTTTTATTCGCTGTGAATCATCAAAATAATCACCATAAAATTAAACTTCTTAAAATGTTTTTCGATAAAAAATCACTTTTCTTTTTATATTTATTTTATTAATATGATAAGTAAGAAATTTAAAACCACTCGAAACGAAAATATCAATAAAATTGAAGTATATCGGGATTCAAAGCATTAATTGAACTATTGGTATGTGACAACGATGCGTAATGCGCTTGATAGACAAATTAAGGAAGGGCTTAACATCAGAGGGGAAGTTTACTTCCTCTGCAGATTCCATCACACCAAGGTCAAAAAATCTACACAATAATTACGCTTAAATCTCATTCAATTTCAATCCCTTAATTATATTAAGTAATAAACGAAATTTAATTAAACGAATTTAATTACTAGAAATCAGTTAGTATTCTTAGTACAGAGATGCAGGAAGTTTAGATTACATTTCAGAATACAATCAACAACAGAATCAACAGAATACAATCAATTTGTTTTCAAAGAAATGCCATGCTAGTCAGTACTTCGAACTCATAAACTGAAGTCGAAGTCGATTAAACTCGGAGAATGTAACAAGACGCACTTTCACATTCAACAATCGAAATTAAAGCTAAAAATATCACCAGTGGCAGATCCTAGAATACTGGTTACTTTTCTATAGCTGAACATATATTAGAAATTACAATTACAATTAAGAAAATAAAAATAAGAGCAAAATTTGATTAATTTATTTGAATTAAAAAAATTCTTAATTTGTAATGATCTGTTTTGCTGTAAATTGATTCCTATTAGTCTTCTTTTGGTCATTTAATCATTCAAAGAGAACTGCTCCAACAAGATGTAACGGGGAATTCATTTCAAAAGATCATTCTTCGACCTCGAATAAGTGTCTCATGAAACCCTTCCCATATTACTACGCACGCGCCATAAAATTTCCTCTACTTGATTTCAATATAAGAATTGATTTCGATATAAAGATGCTACATTATTACTCAGGGAGGTAACAAGATTTACTCAAAATACAAATCATCTTTTCCCAGTACATAAAAACAAAATAAAAATAACTTTAAACAACCCTTATTTCATAAAGTCAAACTTGCATGAAATTAATAATTTACTTCCTTAATAATTTGAAGTAGAATTTTAACTAGTATGTATTGAAGAATATTATGGGAAGTTGCTCAGCCTTCTAGTCAATTTTACCTGGTAAGCAGACCTATATATTATGCAATGAAGTACCTGGCAGGTGAGGTATACCTGCTTTAATTGCTATGTATTTACTTGCTTCCACAAAAACCACAGTATCCTTACTTGAACAAACTTGTGACTATATTTCCTTTTCAAACGACAAATCATTTTACAGAAAAGATTACAAAGAACAAAAGGATACATTAATTCAATATTATAAAATCCAATTTTTTGTAAATATAAAAAACAATATCTCTGGAATTTTTTTAATTAAAGTATATCAGATAAATATAAAAGTGTTTTTTAAGTAAGAATTTGATTGGAAAAAAAGATGTCCATCGAATTTAAAGAAACTTAAACCCTCTGGATAAAAATACAACCCTACGCTCCTTTCTGTGATTTGTGAGCAGCTGCACGTATCAGAAACGTCACGAGGTTGATTTGCTATTATGTCACGAGCATCCGATATCGATAAGAATACACATTCTTCCTACGTGAAGGTCATCCCTGAATAATTCTCATCGAATTTCCCAAAAAATTCAAACATTGTTAGGATCTTCAGCGAGAATTAAATCTTAAATTCTCTAACTTTTCATCATTTTTCCCCGGATTTCTTAGGTTTGAACGTTGTTTCCTTAGTCACTTCAAATCAAAATACAATTGTTTTTCAAGGAGAAGTGCGAAGTATCTAATCATATCTAATTAAATATAATATTCTTCGTTTATGTATAGATGAACATATGTAATTTTTAAATCCTATACATATCATTTTTAAGCATTGTCCATCATCGTGTAAATGATGATTTCAACCATTCTAACCTTCAAATCTCATGAAATTTGTATACACATGGCTATTTTTTTACCAAAATATACTTATAAATTCATTATGAGTATTCTGCAATATGTAAAGTCTGAATCCCAACCCTGTTACTGGGTACTCAAACCTCATAAACAGTGACACTCCATTTCATTTTCACACGTCACGCTTCTAAAAAACTGTACCCTTTAAAAAACTAAATTCTAAGTAAATCTTCCAGCTCAAGCTTTGTAAATCCTCTTTAAAAAAAAAATTCTCATAAAAACCTTGAACTTGCTCAAGACCACTAGAACACAACCGTAAACAAGAAAACTGCCAACGACCTCAGGAACCTTAAGAAATCGGATGACAATATCCACCACTTCCGCCTGCATATTCCCTCACAAAAAAAGAAACTTCGACTCCTGGCACTCGCTCTATTATACTAAATCCATTTAAAAAACTAAATGCACTACAAACTAAAGAATTTTAGCATTAAGAATATTGTCACAACAAAAAAAAACAAGGTTACCGATTTTTTAGGAGAAAATAAAAATAGGCGATTGGAACAGAAAGCAGAAAACACGTAAGACGAAAGTATGTAAAAAGGAATCGTTTTCTCGTTTTTTGCAGGATTGTGGTTTATAAATATGGACAAAAGTGCTGGCAGTAGATATTTTTACTTGAGGGAATAATCGTAATTTGTAAGTACGTACATTTTTTACCACTTCCGTTTTGAGAACTCCTTCTGGCAAATGCATACGACGGACAGGAAAAACATCGAAACGCAATATAAAAACAAGAAAATGTTGGCGGACGCGAATTACAATTTAAACTATTAAATTAAACTAAATTAACCTTCATTTTTACAATAGACGCTGCTTCGCGGTCCGCTGCACTACTGGGGTGGAGTGTGGACTGGGAAGGTCCACGAGAAACTAACCTTTGCGCATTTTATTGCGCATTATTATAGTTTCGGGCGTCGCCGCATTTCCACTGGCGCCAAAATTCAAATCAGGTTAAGCTTGATTCATTTTGTTGAATATTTGAACAGTTTAATAATAAATAGCTCTTACGATGATTATTTTTAATAAGAATAATTTAACTTAAATCTGTTGAAACTTAAAAAATATCTTCCATGATTTCTTTAATCTCGTTAAAC
>CAJFCO010018433.1:132401-158216 GCA_904066015.1 Synergus gifuensis | reverse complement strand
ATAATAATAATAATAATAATAATAATAATAATAATAATAATAATAATAATAACGGTAATTTAACGTCTATACTATAACAATTAAGAGATTTTTTGTACTTATCTCTATATTAATGATAAACATTACGTAACAGAACTTTTCCTTTTACTTATAATTTTGTAAAACTTAATGTAACAGCTTAAAAATACTTTTCCGCTTCTTGAAAATCTCGGAGGATTTGGATCGTCATATTGACATAATTACTGTGAATTTTTTGCAATAAAATACTTTTAATCGCATAATTCAAGTCTGCGACATTCGTTACACCAAAAAGTTGCAAACATTCGTTCCGAAATTCCTCTCTTCGGCTTAGCTTTACGAAGTTGCACATTGCAGAACTTACAATTGAGCAGTATTTATAATCCTGATCCAAGTCTACATTATTGTTATAAAGAATTATAGAATCTCGAAAATATGTGAATTTCACTTCTGGATTTAACTTATTTAATGAGCTTATTTCTTGCAAAAGGGCTTCTTCAAAAGCCCTCAAGTCACATAAATTTATGATTGGCTGAAACCGAAACAAAATCAATATTTAATCAATTTATATAATATAGATTTAGAAAAATAAAACTTACCTTCATTTTGATAGAAATATATTCTTTGAGATGAGGAAATGCATTTACATCAAGTGTTTCAGATGGTTGAATTAATGGAACTTCATTTTCCTTACATACTATTTCTTCTTGAAAAAAAGTATTCTCAGTTTTCAGTATCAATTTTGCACAAAATTGGTGCATTTTTTTCAAAATTCGATCATAATGTTCGATTTTCCATCGGCCACAATTTGAAACTTGTACAGTGTACACATTTCCTTCCTTCAATAATTTTACGTCCATTCTCAAAAATTCAAAGACAACATTTCCTCTGATATTCTGCCTTATTCTTAATTGCAGGAATATTTCGAAAAGCTGAAAGTAGATTTCTCATAAATATTCATAAAACATATTTAATTCAATTAAATTATTTTCTTCAGTAACTATATCTAGATCAATATTCAAATATTCAAAATGATTATTAATTGTGAATTTTCCCATATAAAAACGCTGCTTTTAAATAATACAATTTTAATACTATATCACTAGCTGTATTTTAATATTCTTACCTGCTTAATAATAGCTACAGCTTCAGTAGCACCAATGTTTCTTTCAGAGCACATTTCGAGAGCAAATATTTAATAAAGCTCTTCCTCAAATTTTTGAAATTGAAAATATTCCGCCTAGAGTTCGAAAATTCTCGGTAATTTAAAATTGGGTAAGGTAACAAAAAACGTTACCGTAACTTACGTAATTTAAGAGAATTAACGAGAATTTATGAGCATTAACATTTTTTAACATTAATTGGTCATATCATTCATTGTGGTAAAATTACGATAATATTTTTTACAGTGTACTTACTACAGAAATATTTTTTATTTTTCATTTAGAGGGGGAACAATCCCCCTTGGTACCCCCCCCTGGCTTCGGTCATGGATTATCGACGGCCCTGAGACTGCTCACTGACTTTCTGTTGGAGAAATTCTGCCGTTGACTGAAATTTGAATCACGCGCCAAATTTTGACCAATGGCAGTATTTCTCTAGCCGATTGCCAATGTGTGCTGCCATTGGTCAAAATTTGGCACGCGATTCAAATTTCAACCAACAGAAGAATTTCTCCAACGGAAAGTCAGTGAGCAGTCTCACTAGCTACGATCCATGATCGTAGCTAGGGGAACGCACCAAGGGGAGGATTTTTCCCCCTTAGAAATGAAAAATAAAAAATGATAAAAAATGATAAAAATTAAAAAAATAAATTCTCATAAATTCTCGAAAATTGTAAGGTAATTTATTTTAACGTTATAACGTTACCGAGAAGGTATACCATACTATTTTTAGTATTTTAAAGGTATACCATACTATTTTTAGTATTTAAAACTGCGCGCGAATAGCAACCAACCAGATGCCGAACGCAACGCATGAGCAGTAGTATGAAGTGCTTATTGCGAGTTGCGCTCTTTACTATTGAAAACAAAACTCTTTTACTATTGGGAACAAATTACTATTGGGAACATTACCAAATACTATTGGGAACATCGAGTGTAAATTCAAACGGGTTTTTCCGCCTCTAGTGTCGAAATTCTGAAACAACTGGATCTCCGTAGATAAAGTAGATTAGTTGCATTACCAGCAATTTCAGTCAGACATGTACTTAATTGCATACATAGACATCTGACATACACATACACACCAGGTGTCCTGGCAATGACAGGGGTATAACAGATAAATACATTTCGTCCAATTTTCGATGAAAAAGGGGGTGACAACGTTCGTTTAGTGATAAACAGTGATAAGTAAACGCGGTGTGCTGTCATTTCAAGATTAATTTATTGTTTCGTGCATGAAAAGCACGAATGACAGGCCGAATGACAAACATTGAAGGAAAAACTGACCCTAACCTCCAGGAGGAGCGAGTGGAGACGGCCCCACCGCGCAAGATTCGTCATCGGTAAGATCTTTATTCTTGCAGAATCTCCCTTTTATCGAAATCTTTTAAAGATAATTGTTCTCATCGCATGAAATTTTCCCAACTTGTATGTCATGTTTAGGTCAGGGAAATCATTTTAAGAATTGTGTTGCCAGATAACGCGGTTTCTTAGTTACGCACACATGCTTGATTTTAACCAATCAGAGATAACAACACGTCGCCTGACCTGCTGATCATCCAATCCCAGCTCTCTGTCAATCATTTGGATCGTTTGATTACAATGCGTGAAAGTTTGCAACTTAATAAATAAAGCAACACATTTTTTTTTGATATCATTATCATTTTTTTATTTTTTATAGGTAGAGACAGAGGGAGATGGGACGAAATAAAAATTATTTTAATTTAATTATTAACCACAGGAAATGGCAGTGAATTTATTTTTTCACAATCATTTTTTATTTGACATGCTGTTACATTTACCAGGATTTTCAACTGAAAATTATATAGTTGTAGACCTTTGAAATATCAATTAATCAGTCTTGAAAGCTTCTATAGTTTATAACGTTCAATCTAACATTTAAACGTTAGAAAATGTGAATTTAAAATTGAACTATCGATGACACACTAATTTAGCAATCGTTAATATGAATTAAGTGAATTAATTGTAATATTATAAGAAGTATTTTCATAGGTATAGAAAAGAATAATAAATTGGGTGAAAAGACTTTGACACGTTATATGTACCGTTGATTCATCCACATAAAGGCAAAACTAAATGCAGTTAGATGGGGTTTAAAGTGGCACAAAGAACTCGTCTTGCATTAGTTTCAATAAGCCATAGTCAGAATAATCATGATTTCCCTGCTCTACGTTTTATTAAACCTTTTTTTCAATCAGAAAATACGTAAAGCTGTTGTTTAATTTAATCTCAAATTTTCGTTACAATAGCTTTTTATTTATATCTTTAATATCTCGTTTAAGAGTGTTGGAACCAAGTTCCAATTTAAAAACTCGATTTCTTCATTTTACTTAACAAATATTAAAATTGGAATTTTTTCCCTTTATAGAATTAATTAATTTTTTACTAGAATTATGCGTACAGAGCGAGAAAATATCTATTTCAAATATTTTTTAAGTAAAATGAAAATATTGAATTTTGAATTCTTCGTTTTATGCAAAAAGTATTGAAATTAAATAATTATTCGCTCTGCATGCAGTCTTATATTTGAAAAAAGATTAGGGCTACAGAGCGAAAAAATATTTATCTATAATTTTCGTTGAGTAAAGTGAAGAATAGAATTTTCACCTTTACACTTGTGTCCAACGCCCTTAATATCTTTAATAATAAAATAAATAAATACATTAAGTTAAATTTTGTATATTGAAATTTAGGTAATATATAATAATTTTTTTCAGTGCTCAAATGCCAAAAATTGACAATTATTTATTTTCAGCTTAAGGAGAATTCAATGAAGAATTTTTATTAGAATATTCAGTTGCAGGGAAAGTAATTTCCCAGCAAATGTTTATTCCATATTTGTCTGAAACAATTTAACGAAAAGAAAAGGTAACCTTCCGTCCTTCGAATCAATCAGTGATCCCTATGTTTAGTTCAGACGAGTCAACGAGAGGGAAAACATCATTGTCGTTTCACTCTTCTTGTCAGCGAATTTCCGAACAAAAATATTAGTCATTTTTTATTTTAAAAAATCAAAATACAAGTGTCTTAAATTGTGAGTTTTGTGCAATTAGTGTATTATTATTTTTTGTTGTTTTTGTTTGATTTAAAATTTTTATTTTTATTTTAATACGTTTGTGTGAAGATTGAAGACAATTAATCGGTGACTGGCATAGTGTCAACTATTGACTGATGTTTGTATGTTTAGATCATCGATAAGTAGGAATTGTTACCTATAAGGTTTAAATAATTTTTAACTAATTATAAGATAATGTTATAATTGAAATATCTCATAGAGACAAATATTTTTCATGGCAGAAATTGTTTGGAGTTACAAGAAATTTACATAAAGTTTTCAATTCGAATCCATACCTTGGACGTTGAACTTTCCTAGAAAACAAGACTGACTTCGAAATTAAATTCGTATATTATTTATACTAATTCTACTATGTATCCATAGGCATTGTATGAATTTTAATATTGGCTAACTTACACATATGAACAAAAATTTAACACCTAGTATTCAGTATTTTAACTTTAGACACGTGGATTAATTTTCTTCGGATAAAATGGAAAGTACTAAATTGTAAATATTATTTACTGATCTAAAAATAACGATTTTTTTCAAAGATTTCCAATAGAAACGATACGATATATTATTACACTTGATGCAAATTTGTTTCTTTTCATTACATTAATTTATAAACAACTCAAACAGTTAAGTCTCTTGACAAGAAAAATTACTAGACGCAATTTATGTTATCGCTTACTTTTATCACTGCCTATGCAGTTAGTTGTTATATATTAATATTATCAGACCAGTAACAGCATCGACAGACCATTATTTTTTTAACTTGGATACTAAATAACAGAAGATATTATGGCTCGATTATATTTTTTCTCGTTAAAAGTGAGAATCTATATTTTTTCATTCTAAAAAAAGCAAAACATTTAAGTTGTTTTGAACCTTGATTTTCCCTAATTTATTTAAATGATCTAAACATATCGAGGGACTAATATCGCTTTGGAAATGACTCAACTTTGTTTTTGTTTTAGTGGTCAATAAGGTAAAGAAAACACGATGAATGTCGAATTGAAATATAATTTTTATCATCATTCGTCAATCAGGTTTCGAGCAGGCTATGGTCCATGATCGATTGGCGTGGCCAATGGAAGGTCAGATAATATCAAGGTTACTGGATTTAACATTTAAATCGAGAAATAGAAGCGAAATTTTTCTGAAGATGAACGCGTGATCGATAATAACGATTTACATCACTTTAGTGAGCAATTTTATACTCAGTGAAAGTTGCTGGAGTTTTCCACTTCGTTTTCCGCTGAACCTGCGATGTTTGAATCTAATTTCAGCCTTTATAAACTCTGATTATCTGATGTCTAATTGATCTAACTCTAATGAAACTGAGAACTTTTTCAATAAATAAAGTTTTTCTTCGGATAATTTTGAGTGAAACACTATTTTCGTATTTATTCTTATATAAAGTGTTAAGTAACTATATAATTGGCCATCCACGGTTACTTCACGTGCTGTCTACATTGTTGTGAAGTTTCGCGATAATAATGACTGCTATTCTCAGACGATCCATTTTTATCTAAAATTACATTCTTCAAGAAAAATCAACATTTTAATTCTAATAATTTAACTTGTAATTTCACTTCAAATTTAATTTTTTTAAATCTGACCTTTCAAAATCATGCATTTAAAAGTTATGAATTGTCCACGGACTAAGAGTAAAAAGTTGTTTTCAATAACAATGAAATGATAATTCGTGCATCAGTTTACAGTTATTTCAAAGCGGATTTGCAAGTAGTCATCGCCTTTTTTCTCAAACACATTAAAAACGGTCTTCCCTTGAATTTAAATCCAGTATTTAAGGTCTATCTAAGGAAAAAAAAATATTAATCATAATTTCAGGCAATTTCAAACAATTTATTTTCTACACTTGATCATTGGATCCAAGCTCTAACATCAAAATTCGATTTCTCGTATAGAGCGAAAAACTGTCTACTTTTAATAATTTTTGCGAAATATTTCACGCAAAAAGTATTCAAAGTAGGTATTTTTTCGCTCTACGCACACAATTTTATTTAAAAAATCAGTACTGCTACAGAGCGAGAAAATATTTAGTTATAATATTTGTTGAGTAAAATGAAGAGATCGAATTTTGAAACTAGAACTTGGACCTAACACTCTTAAGGGTCATGAAATTAAAAAAAAATTACCCCTAATTTATTTTGAAGATTTGTTTTTATTTATTTTCCACTTTTTGTATTTCACAGACAGATTCGAATAGAAAAGTGAAAGTCAACAAATACTTACTCTTGAGATATTTACCTGATAAACTCCCTTGTTGATTGAGATTACAAAGTGGTGGTGGTAAACATCGATTGTGACTGGACGTCAAGACTGATCAACACTATACGTCGTTCGCACAATCACGTTAAAACTAAGTCGATGCACGCGTCTCGACCCCTTGATCTCATCGTCCGGTCATTCTGGGGACTCTTCGCCACTTGCTGATTCGCTTCCTCAGTCCGCAATCAACGGTCTATGGGAACACCAGGACAAGAAGAGGAAACTATGGTGCTCTACCCTCGACCTTCTGTTTGACCATACCTCTCATTGCGATCAGCCAGTTTGGGACTAAAAATCAAGAACTTCATTTTAAATCACCAGGAGCTTAGACCAATTAAAAATTGAAGAAATCGGAAGAGAATAATAGAGAAAACCAAGAAAAATTAGAGCAATTCTCATCAAGGTCCTGAGGCTCTTCTGAAGAAAGCTGGTATGCTTCGGGGTCTTCTGGATGTTTTTACCGGTACATCTTACCTGCATGAAAAAAATCAGCATTTTGCTTTTGGTGAAGGACTTAAAACGATTGTCGATTTATTAATTTTTTAACGAGGATTCTTTGAGTTTTGTTATCGTGAGTGGTAGAAAGTGCTCTTCTATCTTGGAAGCTTGAGCGAGGTTTAAAAATTGTGGAAAGAGAGAAATGGAATTTTTGGATTGAAGATCATTATATATTGTAAAGTTTATTAATCTTTATTAATTTTGATTTCAGTAAAGTTTTGAATTTTTCAAATTAAAGACAAAGAGGGGCCTGCTTAAAATTGAAATTAAATCAAAATCAAGAATTCTATTTGTATTTGAGGAATTTAAAATTATGTGAACTGATTAGGCATTACAAACTTGCATTATCATTTGAAAGTGACGTAATACTCATCGAGTTACACAAAAGGTTCCATTATTTACACTTTTACTAAATCGATATTAACGTTTGCTAATTTATAAATAGGGATTATAAATTAATCAATATTGTAAGTAATTTATGGATTGGGTCTTATATAAAATCGATGGTATAATATTTTATAATATTTATAGAATATATTTTATTATAGATATAATAATAGGTTTTTAACTTTTAAAAAAAAACCAGCTAGGAGTTCGATCCAGACTGACTCACTTAAGAGGTTTCACAAACTGAAGCGACGGAAAAGCGTTTAGTTCTCTATGTTTTAGTTAAACATTTTTATGTTTGAGAAGAGTCATTTTAAAAGCAATTCACACAAAAGCAAATGCACTTTATTCTTCAAAATCGAATTTTCACTCATTTGCTTAACTCATCTGTGATAAAAAATTTACGAATCTGCTTGTCTACTAACAACTAACCGGCATGATTAAAATCGTCTCTAACTACAATTTTCTCTAGCAAAAATCCTCTTTAACATCTTATCCTGTGAAATGATTTAATATTAATATTAATAAGTATCACTTTGGGAGAAATGGCATGCAGTACAATTTAAAAAATCCTGGAGTGGTTTCCTGATGATTTGTGGATTTTCCTGGATTGTGAAAATGAAGATCAGAAGTTTATATTCTTGCTCGAAAATTATTTTGAAGGTAACACCATCCGAAAAGACAAGTTTCGGCGGGTGTCGACAGATAGTGCATCCGACGACGAGGTAGGAAAAAAGGAAATCAAGGATTTTCAAAATCATTCTCAAGTCAAAATGACGGATGCTGGAGTGAGTTTTGTCCTGGGGGACCCAGATCCCATGGAGGAACTAGAAACAGAGGACAGCTTTCCAGATTCTGATGCCAATGATAAGGTTCAGCAACAACCAATCCTTCCTGGATTGGTTGAACGTCGAAAGCGACTCAGGTGAATTATTTTTTTTTTTATGATTTTCAACAAGTTTTTTACTAAACAGAAAAAACACAAGAGACGATCATCGAACTTTCCTATTCGTGATATTTTTACGATTTTTTTGCATCCATAAGATTTACACAACATTTTTTGTATAGATTTCTTTAACAAATTAAATTCCAAAACTTGTTTTTGAATTTATAAAAATATCCAAAATCATTTTTTGAGAGAAACAATTTGAGGAAAAGCTGAACGCTTATTGACGAGTCACCTTAGTGACCCCCAAAATGAATATTTACAAGCTTCCTTGTTTGATTATTAAAAGATGTAACGACGTGAACCTCGAACGTCGCTCAAAATTCAGCAATTTTGATTTAAATGAAAGAAAAAACGTTTATATAATTAAAAAATTTTCTCTAAAAACTTGGTGCATTTTAAAATTGAATAAATAATATTGCAGGGTCAGAGTGGCCAGTTGGTCACATTTTAGGGAAGTCAGGAAAATGCCAAGAAATTTAAAATTGATGTACCTAAGTTAATAATATTTTGAAAACGCTTTCTAATATCTAATCTAATATCTAATCTAATTTTTAATACTTTTCTGCCAGGGACGTTTGTCTAAAAGTTAGGGAAATTGAACAATTGAATCCCGTGTTCACCCTGGAAGTTAAATATGACAGTGTCCAATGTTTTAGCTGTCCAAATTCTAACGAGTTTTGAAATATAATAAATTAAAAAGTAATGATTTCAATTTGCATATGAGAATATGAGAAAGTTGGACTTTTAAATTATTAATTTGGGATTTTAAATAAAAGTAAAACCAATTAATTTGAAGTTTATTTTCGAAGTAAAAAACATGAAATGAAACACGTGCATTTCGATAGCACGTGGTCACGTCAGATGATAGGATTTTTATTGATCAAGAATCTTCGTCCGGTATCAGATGATCCATTCGTTCTATCCTTCTCTTTAATTCCCTCTCACTTTCCCCTTCTCAACCTCAATCAGAAAACACTTGCTTTACATATTTACAATTAATTGCAATTCTTTATTCCTAAAATAGTAGCTTCACAATTTAAAAAATGAAATTATTTTTTTTCTTATAAAAATTCATCTTCCACTTAATTATATTTGTCTTCACATTCAAATAATTTTTCTCGAAGAATAAAAGATAAGGTTCAAGGTCGCAGAATCGCAACGCCAAAATTTTATTACAGACTGTAAATTTACAAAAAATTTGGTAAAAAGTTGACGATAAATTATTTAGTGGGTAGGTTCAAGTTCAAATACCGTTTTTTTTTTTTTTTTTTTTTTGTTAAAAAAAGCTTAAGGATACAAAAAGTATGATTGTTAATTGAGCGACACTATATATCAGAAAAAAAAAAGTAGTGGGGCCTCCACCTGGACTTAGCCACCTCATCGAAATCGAATCCTCAACAGTAAGCAATAGACTCCTGAACAGGAAAGATCCTCTTAAAATAAATTTACATATTTAGTCCCAACCGTCTTAGATTTTTCTTTTAAGTTATTTGTGAATTAATATGCTATAAAATTAGATAGTCATAGAAAAACTTTTACAAATTGTTGTGAACCGTTTTTTTTTAATTTATACAAAGAATTTTAATTACCGCATTAGTAATGCGACAGTGAGTGAGACAAGTGAAACCCAAACGTGCTTTATCATAAGTGAGAAAAAGTGCAAGAGATTTTTTTCAGAATGAAAATTTGAATAAAAATAAGAGATTTTGTTTAAAAATCTAGACAGAGGTTTCATTTCAATTCGAAATGAATGGATTCATTTAAAATGAAGAATCAAAATGAATGATTGAAATTTCATTGACTAGTAGTTTGTGGATTTCTTATACCAAGATAATGGTTGAAAAATGACACACGCGGCACTTTTTTCATTCCCAGACCCAGGAATGTCATGATGACTGAATAAGACCCTCAGCACTACTTTATAGTCAATATAAATATAACCGGCTTTCAAGATTTAGTGTAAGCAGAGCAAACATATTCTCTTATTCTTTATAAGATCAGTAAATTCAGAAAAAATGTATTCCTCATTTTCAATAAATTACAATCATTTAATTTTTAACTTCAATTTTTTATTTACAAGCTTCATAGTCTGACCCCTATATCTCCTAAATTACTTACAAAAAAAATTAAAACACACAAATTGGATTCAATATTTTTTATTCTTTATGCCATGGGGACAATGAGACCTGGATTAGGCTTCGAGTTTCCAAAAACTTCGAGTCTTATTTTATATCCTATTGCTATACATTTTTTCAAATAAACGATTTACTGGGTTTATCTAAAGAAAAATTGCATTCTTCACTTTTTTGTTGTCAATTTAACAATATGTATATTGTATAGTGGAAACCAATTTAACATTCCATTTTCAAGGTGAACTCCGTCGTGTAAATGGACAAAGTTCAAAATCTTGGGAATTGTGGAATTCGCTTGTTGGGATTTATTCAAACAAATGAGTTAAAGCGAGGACAAGAAAGTCAAATAGAGAAGACGAGAGTTGACCTCGTCAAAATGATGCTGTTCCTCTCTAAGATAGAAGACGTCAAGGAATTTGTGGTGCCTTGAGAATTCGAGAATTCAAAGTATTGAAATTACCCACATCTCGAAAATAGAGAACTATGAAATATCAATTTTTATAACGGGTATAACAGATTTTGTGCTCTAGGATATTATTGCGAGTGAAAGATATTTCAATATTTCACAAGACCCTGCCTCGGATTCAGAATTCCGTAGATTTTCCTGGTTTCGGGTTCCAGATAATTTTAAATCCTTTCGTCTTTTTATTCCATTTTGGAATCAGTTTCTTGGGACTTCCGTGATGAAACGTATAAAAAGATTTGTCTTAGCACAAAGTGGTGAAAAAGATCCTATCTGGAAAAGTTCTGACAACTTAATGGCCGGAATTGTCAGGATGAATAGTGAAAATAACGAGGAGGAAGACGAAGCGGACTTGAAAGAAAAATCACCCTCTCAGGATGAAACAGCTGCGGGGTTAATGTAATTAAAATCCAACTTTATATTTTTTATGATAGTTAATTTGCTTCTGTCATTCCAGACAATAATCTGAAATTTTATTTCAGGTGTTATCCAAGGTCGAATTTAATGCTATCATCAAATTATGTATCCCAAGATACAGTCAAATTTTTTATGTACGAGATGTTGAACTTTTGAAATGAAAATTACATATTAGTCATTATTTGATCATTTTTTACTAGAATAATTCAATTTTATTATTGAAGAAAACAGTTTTATTTATTAAAAAATTTTTTAAGTATCTGCTTTTGAAAAATTAAAAAAAATAAAACTAACTAAACTGCTTATCTAGGAAATGTGTTATACGAGCCATTTAAATTAACGGTGAATACTTTCTCCAATCTCATTCATATTGCTTCTACGCACAATTTTACGTCGTTTTGATTCACTATTAGGAATGAAACATTATATACGTATATACGTATACAAACTGTACATATTTTACTGATTATAATTAGGATGTTGAAAAATATCCTTTTTCATCCAATTATTCTAATTATTAGTATATACTATGTAAAATATACTATACTACTTCATTTATATATTTTTCTGTACATATATTGAAATGCAATAGTTTTTACAATTTTTAATTCCATGTGTCTACTATTTTATTATTTTTAGTTTAAAAAAAAATGTTTTCCAGTTTCTCAAAATAATTTAATAATTTAAAAATAATTAATTACTTTTCCTTATTTAGAAGAATACTTTTTTATGTTTTCTTCTGTGAAATAATTCGCTACATTTTTGAATAAGAATTAAACGATAAATTTTTGTTTTCAGGCCCAGCATGTCGCAGGGCACGGTGATGATTCAAGCGCAGAGCCGTCAACTGGAAAAAGATTTCACAGTAGCCACTCCGGAGGAATTTGTTCGTCGTTTTGATGGTACAAAAATCATTAACAAGGTATAATTACTTGCATTTTAAACTCATTTAATTTATATTGTATTCTCTGAAGAAAGGATCCACTGAAATAAAGATTCATTCACTTAAATTTATTAAATTAAGTTTTTTTTTAATGTAGGATACAAGTGTATCATTAATTTATTTTTAAATTTAACTCCATGTGTTATTTAACTCTAAAAAGCGATTGACGTTACTTTTTTCTCATTAAAAAGATAAAACGTATACTTTTAGAATTTATTATTGTACACACAAGTAACTTTATCCTTGAAGACTGCTCTTTGAACTTGTGTAATGACGTTTAAGTTAATAGTTTTCCTTAGGCTTTTGTTTGCATCTATAGTTTTGAATGAGGAAAACGGAAAACTAATCTAGTTTATAAACATTTAATTTTGAACCCATGAATTTGAAAATATTAATTTTTATGGGTGTTGGGCTTAAATTCGAACCTCAAAATTCAGTTTCTCCTTTTTATTCAACAAATATTAAAAATAGATATATTTTCGCTCGATTTTCGTTTCCTTTTATGCAAAGATACTGAAAGTAGATATTTTTTCGCTCTAATTTTGATATTTGTTAAGTATACTGAAGAAATCGTATTTGAAGATTTTAATTTTATTAATCCAGGTATTAATTTCTATTTACAGGTACTTATCGCTAACAATGGAATTGCTGCAGTCAAATGCATGCGATCGATTCGTCGATGGTCGTACGAAATGTTCAAAAATGAAAGAGCTGTGCGTTTCGTAGTTATGGTCACTCCAGAAGACTTAAAGGCAAATGCAGAGTACATTAAAATGGCAGATCAGTATGTACCAGTCCCAGGGGGATCTAATAATAACAATTACGCTAACGTAGAACTGATCATCGATATTGCTAATCGTACTCAAGTACAAGCAGTTTGGGCAGGATGGGGTCATGCGTCCGAGAATCCAAAACTACCAGAATTACTACACAAACACAATATTTGCTTTATTGGTACAAAGAAAATTAATATTAAAATTTTTTCGCTTTCAACAAGAACATAATTTAAATAATAAAATCTCTTGCAGGACCTTCGGAACGTGCCATGTGGGCTCTTGGAGACAAAATCGCTTCTAGTATCGTGGCCCAAACCGCAGAAGTTCCAACCTTGCCCTGGTCAGGATCGGAATTAAAAGCCCACTATAGTGGCAAGAAGATCAAAATATCCTCTGAACTCTTCAAAAAAGGATGCGTTTCTACTATCGAAGAGGCTTTAACAGCTGCGAATAAAATCGGCTTTCCAGTGATGGTGAAAGCTAGCGAGGGAGGAGGAGGAAAAGGAATTCGAAAAGTGGAAAATGCGGAGGAATTGCCAGCTCTATTTCGGTATATATCCAACATTTGAAGGCAACATTCTTATACATAATAAGAAATAAATCATATTAAGCAAAATCCCTTCAATGTTCCTCTCTTTCAGGCAAGTGCAGACAGAAATCCCAGGATCGCCCATATTTATAATGAAGCTGGCAAAGTGTGCTCGGCACTTGGAAGTGCAACTTCTCGCTGACAATTACGGAAACGCGATCTCCTTGTTTGGTCGCGATTGTTCAATTCAAAGAAGACATCAGAAAATTATTGAAGAAGCACCTGCTGTCATAGCGAAGCCTGAAGTCTTCGAAGAAATGGAAAAGGTGCTTATCTTTTAAAGCTGACTATGTGTTTTTTACGTTCTATTAAGATTGACTTGAATTTAAGGGCTTTGGGTTCAGGTTTTAATCTCGAAATTAAAATTATTTTCCTTAATAAATATTATAATTGGCTAGTTTTTCGCTCTGTAGATATACTCTTTCTTGAAACAGATATATGCCTACAGAGCAAAAAAATATTTAATTTAAATACTTTTTGCTTAAAAGACTAAAATATTGTTGTATTGTTTTTTTAAAGGCGGCTGTGAGACTCGCAAAGATGGTTGGATATGTTAGTGCCGGTACGGTTGAATATCTCTACGATCCATCTGGTCGATATTACTTTTTGGAATTAAATCCTCGTCTACAAGTGGAACATCCTTGTACTGAAATGGTTTCCGATGTCAATTTGCCTGCGGCACAACTGCAAATCGCAATGGGTCTTCCATTGCATCACATTAAAGACATTCGACTACTCTATGGAGAAAGTCCTTGGGGCGATAGCAGTATAGATTTCGATCAACCAACGCACAAACCACAACCTTGGGGACATGTCATCGCTGCGAGAATTACGAGCGAAAACCCTGATGAAGGTATAAATATTAATATATTCAATTATAATCATTATCGCGTGTAATTCGGTTTGAAATAATTGTTAAATGATTTTTTGTATTCCAGGTTTCAAACCAAGTTCTGGAACGGTTCAAGAACTAAATTTTCGATCTTCGAAGAACGTATGGGGATATTTTTCAGTAGGAGCATCCGGTGGTCTCCACGAGTTTGCTGACTCGCAATTCGGTCATTGTTTCTCATGGGGGGAAGATCGGCAACAAGCTAGGGAAAATCTAGTTGTTGCTTTGAAGGAATTAAGCATCAGAGGCGATTTTCGAACAACTGTTGAATACCTAATTACTCTTCTGGAAACTGACTCATTCCAACAAAATTGTATAGACACTGCTTGGCTTGATGTATTGATTGCTGAGCGAGTAAGAAGTGATAAACCGGATGTTTTACTCGCTGTTACTTGTGGTGCTCTTCACATTGCTGACAGAACTATCACTGCTGCATTCTCTGGATTTCAAACCGCGCTTGAAAAGGGACAGATTCAAGCAAGCAATGATTTGAATAACGTAGTAGATGTAGAATTGATTAACGATGGCTTGAAGTACAAAGTACAGACAACAAAATCTGGCCCAAACACATACTTCCTTGTGATGAACAACTCCTACAAAGAAGTGGATGTCCATCGGCTTTCAGATGGTGGTTTGCTTCTTTCTCTGGATGGTGGCAGTTTCACGACTTACATGCGGGAAGAAGTAGACCGGTATCGAATAGTAATAGGCAATCAGACCTGCATCTTCGATAAAGATAATGACCCTTCTCTCCTCCGTTCACCTTCTGCTGGGAAGCTTATCAACTTCCTTGTAGAAGACGGTGGCCATGTAGAAGCTGGCCAAGCCTACGCAGAAATCGAGGTTATGAAAATGGTCATGACTGTAACCGCCGGCGAAGCTGGAAGCGTTTTCTACGTAAAACGTCCTGGAGCTGTCCTTGAAGCCGGAACTCTTATTGCCCACTTAGAACTTGATGACCCAACCCTTGTAACAAAAGCCCAAGACTATACCGGCCAATTTCCAACCCCCGTGTCTCCCGCTGTTCCCGAGAAACTCAATCATCTTCACTTAAAATATCGAGCAGCTTTAGAAAACACCCTCGCTGGTTTCTGCCTTCCAGATCCATATCACCTTCCAAGACTTCGAGAACTAATAGAGAAGTTCATGAATTCTTTGCGAGATCCGAGTCTCCCCTTACTCGAGCTTCAGGAAGTCATCGCCACTATTTCAGGAAGAATTCCAATCTCCGTGGAGAAGAAGATCAGGAAACTGATGACTCTTTATGAAAGAAATATCACCTCGGTTCTTGCTCAGTTTCCGAGTCAACAAATTGCGGCAGTGATTGATGGACATGCAGCCACTCTTTCAAAACGGACTGAACGTGACGGCTTCTTCCTCACAACCCAAGCGATAGTACAACTAGTGCAGAGGTACCGAAATGGTATCAGAGGTCGCATGAAAACTGCAGTTCATGAACTTTTGAGACAGTACTACGTTGTTGAGAGTCAATTCCAGCAGGGACATTATGACAAGTGTGTTTCTGCATTGACTGAGCAATTTAAGGACGACATGACTATGGTGACTTCAACGATCTTTAGTCACAGTCAGGTGACTAAGAAGAACATTCTTGTCACCATGCTTATTGATCATCTTTGGGCAAACGAACCCGGATTAACAGATGAATTAGCCAATACTTTAACCGAACTGACTAGTCTCAATCGCACTGAACACAGTCGAGTTGCCCTAAGAGCAAGACAGGTTTTGATAGCAGCCCATCAACCGGCTTACGAACTTCGGCATAATCAGATGGAATCGATTTTCCTTTCTGCTGTTGATATGTATGGTCACGACTTTCACCCCGAGAATCTACAAAAGCTGATTCTTTCGGAAACTTGTATCTTCGATATTTTGCACGACTTCTTCTACCATATGAATCGAGCCGTCTGCAACGCTGCCTTGGAAGTTTATGTTCGCAGAGCTTATATTAGTTACGAATTGACATGTCTCCAGCATCTAGAACTTTCTGGTGAGATTCCTCTGGTGCACTTTCAATTTATGCTGCCGAGCAATCATCCAAATCGTCAGAATCAATCGTTAGTGATTCATAGGACTGGAGCGATGGCAGCGTTTCAAGATCTAGAGCAATTCGGCCAGTATGCTGACGAAGTCTTAGATCTCTTGGAGGATTTATCGTCGCCTAATTCAGTATCTGCGAAAGTCTTGGAAGCTGTGGACGCAGCTGGAAGTGAATCGAGACACAGCACTTCTATAAATGTTTCCTTGAGTACAGCAGTGGAAGGAACACCTCAGAATGAAACTGGTGACAGACCAGCAGAGCCAGTTCATATTTTGAGCATCGCTGTGGAAGATAAAGACAATCAAGATGATGCAACGATGGCAAGAATCTTTGGAGATTGGTGTGCTGCGAATAAAGATGAGCTTATTTCAAGAGGAGTTAGGAGAGTCACCTTCCTAGCACTGAAAAAAAGACAGTTTCCTAAGTTCTTTACCTTCAGACAGAGAGATGGATTCGTCGAGGACAGAATTTATAGACATTTAGAACCTGGCTGTGCTTTCCATATTGAATTGAATAGAATGAGAACTTATGATCTCGAAGCTTTACCCACTTCCAACCAAAAAATGCATTTATATCTTGGGAAAGCAAAGGTTGCGAAAGGACAACAGGTAACAGACTACCGATTTTTCATTCGGTCAATTATCAGGCACTCGGATTTGATTACGAAGGAAGCAAGTTTTGATTACTTGCATAATGAAGGAGAGCGAGTTTTGCTTGAAGCTATGGATGAGTTGGAAGTGGCTTTTTCGCATCCACTTGCAAAGAGGACGGATTGCAATCATATCTTTTTGAACTTTGTACCAACAGTTATTATGGACCCGGCGAGAATAGAAGAAAGCGTTACAAACATGGTTCTTCGGTATGGTCCAAGATTGTGGAAATTGAGAGTTAGACAAGCTGAAATTAAAATGACAATCCGACCAGCTCCTGGCAAACCAACTTCAAATGTCAGATTGTGCATTTCTAATGACAGCGGTTATAGTATTGATTTGCATCTTTATACGGAAGCAATTGATCCTAAGACTGGTACCATTCGGTTTGAATCGTATACAGGCTCGACGAATCATTCGAATTCGAGACCTGGACCTATGCATGGATTGCCGATTTCCACGCCATATTTGACAAAAGATTATCTTCAGGCGAAACGATTTCAAGCTCAAAGTGCTGGTACTACTTATGTTTACGATCTTCCGGATATGTTCAGACAGTGTATTGAAAAGTCATGGAAAGAATTTATGGACGAGAGGCCAAATGGTGAGTTCTTTTGATCTGCTGTTCAGGATTATTTTCTTTTCAAACGGAATCAGTAAAATTTTACTAATCGTCTTGATTTAAATTGCTTTCTTTTTTTTAGAAAATATCACAATGCCAAATCCTTTAATAGACATTGTCGAACTGGTTTTGGATGGAGATAATCTCGTTGAGCTTAAACGTTTACCAGGAGAAAACGACGTTGGTATGGTTGCTTGGAGATTAACTCTTTATACTCCAGAATGTCCAACTGGCAGGGATATTATTTTAATCGCCAACGACCTAACACATCTCATCGGCTCTTTCGGAATGACTGAAGATTTGCTTTTCTGTAGAGCATCCGAGAGATCAAGACAACTTGGAATCCCTCGAATTTATTTCTCAGCTAATTCTGGTGCACGATTGGGTCTTGCAGAAGAAGTAAGTATCTATTACTAAAAATCTAATCAAGCTTAAGGATGCTGGATGCAAGTTCTAACTTCGAGATTCAATTTCCTCATTTTATTCAACAAATATTAGGAAAAAGTTTCTTTTCGCTCTGTAGTTGAGCTTTTTATTGAAATAGAAGTTTGTCTATAGAAGAAAAAATGTTTAAATAAAATACTTTTTGCTTAAAATGAGGAATTTGAAATCGAAGTATAGAACTTGGATACATCCTTAACAATAAAACATCAGTAAAATATTCAAAATCTTAAATATTCCTGTTCAGGTGAAAGCCCTTTTCAAAATTTCGTGGGAAGATGAAAAGGAACCAGAAAAAGGTTTTAAGTACATCTACTTAACACCAGATGATTATGCAAGATTAGCGCCCTTTAATTCCCTCAAAGCTTCTCTGATTGAGGACGGTGGCGAGTCTCGCTACAAAATCACAGACATAATTGGAAAAGATGACGGTCTCGGTGTCGAGAATCTCAAATACGCTGGAATGATCGCTGGGGAAACTTCCAGAGCTTATGAAGAAGTAAGTATCCTCTTTCTTTTATTATTCGCTGTCTGAGAGCTTTCTTAACTTCAATAGTTTTTATTAATAAATCGAAATTCTCCTCTTTTTTTAGGTGGTGACAATTTCCATCGTGTCTTGTCGAGCAATCGGCATTGGTTCCTATCTAGTTCGACTTGGGCAAAGAGTGATTCAAGTAGAGAATTCTCACATAATTCTAACTGGTTACAAAGCCCTGAATACAGTTTTGGGTCGTGAAGTCTACGCGAGCAATAATCAATTAGGCGGTATTCAAATCATGCACAACAATGGAGTTTCTCACACCACTGAACCAAGAGATTTGGATGGAGTGGCAACAGTTCTAAGGTGGTTGAGTTATATACCGAAATGTAAAGGCGCTCCACTTCCGATTCTCTCGGTCATTGATCCAATTGATAGGGAAATCGGCTTCGTCCCAACAAGAGCGCCTTATGATCCAAGGTGGATGTTGGAAGGCAAGCATATCCCAGATCAAAATGTCTGGGAAAGTGGATTCTTTGACAAAGGATCTTGGGAGGAAATTATGAGACCGTGGGCACAAACTGTAGTTACTGGAAGAGCGAGACTCGGAGGAATCCCCTGTGGAATCATTGCAGTTGAAACAAGGACGGTTGAATTGCATCTTCCGGCTGATCCTGCTAATCTGGATTCTGAGGCGAAAACTGTTTCCCAGGCTGGACAAGTCTGGTTTCCAGATAGTGCTTTTAAAACTGCTCAGGCGATCAAAGACTTTAATAAAGAGGAATTGCCTCTGTTTATTTTTGCGAACTGGAGAGGATTCTCTGGAGGAATGAAAGGTATTTTTTAATGCAAATTTGATTAAGTTGATGAGTTTTTCATTTAGCACTTTAAGTTACTTTATTACAAAAAGAAAATTAATAAAATTTCTAAATATGTCTGCTTATTTTACAGATATGTATGAACAAATTGTTAAGTTTGGAGCTTACATTGTTGATGGTTTGCGAGAGTATACGAGACCAGTTATAGTTTACATTCCACCGTGTGGGGAATTGAGAGGCGGCGCTTGGGCAGTTGTTGATCCAACAATTAATCCGAGACACATGGAAATGTTTGCGGATAATACAAGCAGAGGAGGTGTTTTGGAGCCAGAGGGAATCGTAGAAATTAAGTTCAGGAATAAAGATCTCATAAAAACTATGCATAGGAACGACCCAGTTATTCAGAATCTCAAGGTATTGTCATTTTCTTTTTTTTTTCGTTAGTGAACCCTGTTTTTTATTCTTGGTCTGAAACCTATTCATTTAATTTATTGTTTAAAAACTGCTATTCGTTTTAATATAAAAACTGATTTTCCAGGAGAGGCTGGCGACTTGCACTTCAGTGGAAGATCGGTCGGCCCTGGAAGTGGAAATCCATCAAAGAGAACGCAACTTGGAGCCAATGTATCACCAGGTCGCCGTTCAATTCGCCGAACTTCATGATACACCAGAGCGGATGTTAGAAAAAAACACCATTCAAGAAATAGTTCCTTGGCGATCCGCTCGACGAGTTCTCTACTGGAGACTGAGACGTCGATTATTGGAAGATAGAATCCGGACTGAAATTCTCTCCACACAACCTGGCCTAGATGTGAGACAAGTTGACGCGATGTTGAGGCGTTGGTTTGTCGAAGATAAAGGTGCGACAGAATCTTATCTTTGGGATCAGGACGACATGGCCGTAGCGTGGTTGGAAATCCAGTGCAAAAACGAAAACAGCGTCGTCGCGAGAAATATTACTTGTGTCAAAAAAGATGCGATTGTCACTCGAGTTAAGGAAGCCCTTGAGGCTTGCCCCGAAGTCAGGCTCGATGCAGTTTTAGAAATCGTGCATAGATTACAACCTTCAGAACGTGCTGAATTGCAAAGGACTTTAGCCCAGTTGGAATCTACGAGTCAAGAGCACCATAACGATTCGAGTGCCTCTTCGTAATTTAGTCCTTATCAAAAATTAATTTTAATTCCCCCCCCCAAAAAAAAAACAAACAATCATCATTGTCATCTGCATACCTGTTGTATGTAGCTCTGTTAGAATCAATTGTCTGTACAAACCTTTGTGCGAAAAAAACGTCCCGTTGTTAAAGACAACTAGGTGAGTCGTTAATGCGACTTGTGGTTGCTTCTTTTGTATTGTTACTGTTGCTCAAGGGCAGTTTATAGGAGCAATAATTGAATCCTTTTTGTCGTCCGATACACGCTTTGTGTATATCTAATTTGTGAAGCATTGCAAGTGTAATTGGGAGAGATTGTCTGTATTCTTTAGACGAGCCTTTTTTAAATTTTTTGTTCGTGTGAAAGTATGGATAATGTACATGTATTACGGATTAAAAGCTGCCTTAATATTCATAAAACAGTTTTTTCTGTCTTCAAAAAGCAAAGAATTCCAAATTTAACATTTTAATCTGAATGTATAAATTAGCACAGTTTTAAATTGATTGCGTATTCAATTAAGGTTTTTCATAATAGGGTAACAAAACCTTTAAAATTAAACGAAAAAAAAAGTAATAACTTTTACTTAATCACATACGTAGTGGAAAGCAAAGGGGAATTTTCCTTCTAGTACACTGTGTAAAGAAAAGTTGATCATTTTATTATTATTACAAACGCTGTAAAAAATTACATATATTTTGAATTACATAAAAAATCATTTGATTTATTGTAGAAAAAAAGATCTAAATCTTGTCAATTATTTATTTTTAAGAAACTTCTGTAATTATATTCTTGAGGACATTGGATCTAAGTTCTAACTTCAAAATTCGATTCACATTCTATGTAGTTAACACATATTATTTTTAGATTTTGTTTCGCTTTACATAAGAACTCACTTTTCAGACAGAAGTGTGCCTGTAGAGCAAAAAATAGATCGAATTTTATGGATAGAATTTGGACTCAACACCCTTAAATTTAAATTCAAAATAAGTAAAAAAAAAAGACTAAACATGAATGTCATTAAAAAACAGAAATTTGATTGCGATGAACATGAATAAGATCATTATCCAGAGTTAGCAAGGTCATGAACGAGAAAAACATGGCTAAGGCTGATATAAAGTGCCAGATATCGTGAGAGTCAAAAAAAGTAAGGAAAATACAAGGCCTATTGTAAATTCGAGATTGAGCTGGTGCAAAAGACCAGGACGTAGTTGTGTTTAAGAAGAAATAAACAGAACCGGACCAGGTCAGCAAAGAAAAAATTATGTAAACCGCTGGTTGAAAGAGAATCCGTTCTTTATGACAGAGCTGAAAAGTATTGAAATTTTAGGAAAGTGAACAATAGAAATTCCAAAATATATCCAGACTCTAAAATTGATTGAAAATCTATTAGATGTTTTACCTTCATAATAATGTAGAAGATCAGGTATAAAAGAAGATTCATCATCAATATCACAAGCAAATAAGTTGAGAAATCTTTTGCAGGATGAATATAACCGAAAATGGCGAGACCAAGATTGCATAAATATGCCATTATAAGTATTGCTAATCTAGTTGGATAAAGAGGTACTATTGAACTCTTTAGCTCCTCACGAGCTTCGGCTTTCAAAGCCTGAAAAAGAAATGAATGATTGAAAAAATATAAAATGGGCCTAAATTTAATTAAATTTACCAAAAAAATGCTGCCAATGAGTTTTCCGTTGAGTTTCCACTTTCCCAAGTAATAAACTTGGGTGGTGAGTAAAAAATAAAGTACTAAATGAATAATTGTGAAGAATATCCAAAAAAGTTTTGAGCCATCGAGTATCCCAACGAGTCCCACAAATATTATGAAAGCTAAGAATCCAAAAACAGCTGGTGCTTGTGCACATACATCAGGATGTCGATTTTGGTAGATTTTCACCATGCAGAGAACTGATATGATATACATGAAACTCGTATCTGGAAGAAGAAATAGTCATTAATATTTATCATTGTCTATTGTATGAAAAGTTCAGGAGAGTTAATTCAGCTAAATAATTAACATTTCCAAAAAATTCATAACTCACCAAATTGGAAGTTACTACGAGTAGGACAGACGTGATAACTTCCAGAAAGGACTCCTTCCATTATCAATGCGATTCCCATTGCATAAAATAATCCGAAATGTTGTGGGATTCCATAGCATAATTTACTTTTCGTAACGTGCCCGTTTCTTTTTTCTTTCAAATATATCAAAATGATAAACAGAAATCCGAGCAAAATATAGGCAATATTAGAAAAAACGTGATTGAAATCAGAAAGGAAACCAAGCGGGTGAGAGCAGAGGAAGTTGTAGTAACAAAGATCTTGATTACCACTGACATGCATAACGATTTGGTCAGTTATTACCAATTGTAAAACTGGTAGAGTATAAAAAACAGCCATTGTGCTGAGGTAATAAACAAATAGACTTGATTTTTTTCTAAGGTCCTTTGACTCTTTGCGAGACAAATCACAAACACAAAGGACCCATTTTTTTTGGGCCACTTCATTATTGGAAATCCCTTCTTCTATTGAATTCAAACTTCGATCCAGCAGATTTCTCTGACGTGGACCAATCTTAATTAAATTAAGTAAATTATTATTGAAGTCTTTAAAAATAAAATGAATTCTAGAATTTATTATAGATACCTCTTCAGGATTAGGAGACGTCGAAAGATTTCGATGAAACACATTTTCCTGCTGATTCTTTACTGAATTTTCCTCATGGTTATTGTCATCTCTTTTAATTTTGTAGTATAACAATTCACCAAAAATATAGAAAACGCAAAAGGCGAGAACAACACTCAGTACAGAAAGCGTTGCGATTACATAGTTTTTTCTTGATATTGTGGGCTTTAAAGACAAATTAACTATTTTAATACGAGGAAGAATTCCTAATTTCGTGAGGAAAGGTACTTGGTGCGGCTCTTTACCAGAAATGCCAGTACAATCCCCGTCGTCGTTTTTTACAACCAGGACTATGAAGAAACCGTTTGGATATTTTTCTCTCTAGAATATTTTTAAAAATAGTATTACTGGAAAATAAAGCGTCTATTTTTATAAATAAATTTTAAATTCACTTACAGTTACTGTAATTACACCTTTTTTGCTTACAGTTTGCCAGTATCCGGAAAATTGGATATTTCTTTCGAGATCGAATACAGGACACTGAAAAAATATCAATTTTCTTTTAGATTCAGTTTTTTTAAATTCATGATTTAAAAAATTTTTAATTGCATGCGAACCGATTTATTTTGAATAGATAAAATCATGCAAATTTCGTTCTCTGACTCAAGGTGAACAACAATAGATTGATTTTTTTTATCTTCATCAAATGAATAAGCATAATAGACTGGTTCCGTTGGAGAGATTGTTATATTACTTCTTTTTTCTTCAGTTCTAGAAAATATGAAAATAAAAAAAATACATTTCTTTGAAGTAGAGAAAATGAGAAATATCTGAATTATTTTACCTTATATAAAAATTTGTTACTGGAACTACTATTAGTCCAAATGATATATTGAAAGCACTTGTTGTGGAAAGACTAACAGTGATGAGTTCTTTTTCGTCATTGGAATTAGAGTTTAGCGAACAGAGGGTTCGACTAGTAGTAGCATATTCTACATTTTCAGGAAGAGGAATCTGCCAGAAAAGAATCTCTCCTTTTTGTTTAACAACAACAATCAGTGGGAAATCAGTTGTTGCATTGCTTTCAACTGTCACTCTTCCCTCTTGCAAAAAAGAATTCTGAAACCAAAACATGGTTTTTATTAATCTTTCTTTCTGAATACATTAAAGAATTCAAGTTTTAAATAAATTCTATATGTATAGAGAGGAAAGAAAATATATACCTTGTTCCTTTGATAGACAAAAATATGTTCTGTTGTTGAATTGACTGAATTTGTATAAAATTGATTATAATTAGCCCCTTCGATGATTGGTGGAAAGATTGGATTCCTTAACAAGCTGGCATTTATAACAATAGACGTCAATGAAATAACCAAGAATACCATTACTCTCCCCATTTCCGTACTTCCCTTTAGTTGATGCACAGGAAATTAATTTTAGTTTCACTAAATTATAGCAGCTTGAATTCATTCCAAGTTAAGATAATCTCCAAACGTACAAAATTCACGGATTTCAAGCAGTTATTGTGCTACTTTGTTTTAAATTGTTAAAAAGTTTTTAAATTATAAAAATACCTTCTTGAATTGAAATTGTTTATTAAAAATGACAACATATTTTTAAATAATTTTAAGTTGATTCTCTTACAAAAAATTTTTTACGATTATTTATCTGTAATACTCGATAGTACCTATATTAGTCGGCATGTCTGACAATGAGTAAGGCAGTTTTATCAAACGCTACAATCTCAATCTGATAACGTATCATAAAAAATATATGCATGTACAAAATCTCTAATTTCATATTTTAGATCAATTAGTTTTCTAAATCCTGCACATTTTTATTCATAAATATTGAAACCAAATTAAAAGTAAAACATTTTTTTCTATTATCCACATTGTAAGTTATTATAGAGAGAAATAATCTACTAGATGGCAAATGAAATAAGATTAACTCAGTTAAACTATATTTTTTATATGTTCATTTTAATTGAAACTAATCTGCATACCTGATCTGCAGAAGATTTTTTATTTTCCTTTTACATATACATATATCTCTCTTTTCTCTTTTTGTGACTACTTTTTCTAGCTTTGTTAAGTTTTTTTTTACTTTTTTATCAGATAAATACTTGCGAAAAAAATAACCTGAGAAACATTTTCAACATAAACTTATTTCAGATTCTCTTATGTACACAAAATCAGAAACAAATATTGAAAGAACTACATTTCAACTTAATTCTCAGAAATACTTATCAAAAAATTATGAAAATTAAATAAATATCAACCACAACAATATCGCAGTCTCATAATTCTTAATTTAAATTAAGTTAATGAGAAATGAAAAAGAACAACCATTTGATATCATTCATC
>CAJFCO010018433.1:115756-132391 GCA_904066015.1 Synergus gifuensis | reverse complement strand
TATATATATATATATATATATATATATATATATATATATATATATATATATATATATTTTCAATTATGCTAGAATCACAGTAGCGTAAAAAACGTGGAAAGTCTAGCAACGATGATTTAGGAGTCTATCTCATTAAAACACTGGAATCTGACTGCGATGAACTTCAACAAGATCATCATCGAGAGTTAGCAAAACCATAAACGAAAAAAACATTGCTAAAGCTGATAAAAAGTGCCAAATATCATGGGAATCGAAAAAGTTAAAAAGCAGACAAGGTCTGTTGTATATTCGAGACTGAGCAGGAGTCAAAGCCCAGGATATCGTTTTGTTTATGAAAAAATAGAGAGCAGCAGACCAAGTTAGAAAAGAGAGAATTATGTAAACCCCTGGTTGGAAGAGAATTCTCTCTTTGTAGCAAAGCTGAAAAATATTTAACCTTTTAATATTTAAATTATTCTCATTGAAATAACATATATTTTAATTAAACCATTTAGAAATATTCGATATACCTTCATGACGATGTAGAAAAACGTATACAAAAGAAGATTTGACATCAAAACTGCGAGTAAATACGTGGCGAAATCTTTCTCGTGATGCATGTTTCCAAAAATGGCGAGACCAAGATTTGATAAATTCGCCAATATAAGGATCGACAATCTGGCTGGATAAACTGGTTTGACTAAGTACCTGATACCGGCCCGAGCATCCTGGTTCATTGTCTGAAAAGAACATTATGAAAAAATAGATTCCCAATCAATACAGTTTAAAAAAATTTTTAATTTTCAATAATAAAATCTCTTTTGTTTTGAAAATTTAGTAAAAATTTTTGAATATAAATGTTATACCATCAAAACTCTACGAAAGATTCCTCCGTTAAATTTCCACCTTCCCATGTAGTAAACTTGAGCGGTCAGAGTTAAGCAAACTACTAAATGAATAATTGTAAAAATTATCCAAAAAGGTTTTGAACCGTCGAGAACTCCAACGAGTCCCAGAAATATCACAAGGGCTAGAACTCCAAAAGTCACTGGGGCTCGAGCATTTATATCAGGATGTCGATTTTGGTAGATCTTCACCATGCAGAGAACTGATATGATATACATGAAACTCGTGTCTGAAAGAAGTAATAGTAATTAATAATTATCACTGGCTGTTATACGAAAATGTCAGGAGAATTGATTTATCTAGAAAATAGATATTTACAAAAAACTCACCAAATTGGAAGTTACTGTGATTAGGACAGACGTGATAGCTTCCAGAAAGCACTCCTTCCATCATAAGTGCCATTCCCATTGCATAGAATAGTCCATAATGTTGTGGGATTCCATAACTTTTATTTTTCGTCACATCATCGTTGCTATGTTCTCTCGTATAAGTCAGAAATATAAACAACAGTCCAAGTAAAACATATCCAAAATTTGAATAAACGTGATTAAAATCGGAGAGGAAGCCAAATGGATGAGAACAAAGGAAGTTATAGTAGCAAAGATCCTGATTACCAGTGACATGTAAAACGTTCTCGTAAGTTATTACCAGTTGCACGACTGGCAAAGTGTAAAATACAGCGACGGTCGCAAGATAATACATGTAAAGTCGCGATTTGTGTCTTAAAATCTTTGGTTCTTTTCTTGCCAAGTCACAAACGGATAGAACGAGTTTAGTTCGTACCACTTCTTTATCTTCTAGAGCATCTTCCATTAAATCAATATCATCTTCGTCCAGTGAAGAGTCTTCGTCGACTACCCATTTACTTGGACCTCCCTAAATTATATAATTTTATTAAATATTTTACTAATGTTAAAGTAATGTTAAAAACTACAAAATTTTGAATACCTCTTCCATAATAGGAGGACTGGGTAAATATTGATTGACCACGTCTTCGTGCTGATCGTCTAATAATTGCTCTGCTCGCAGAATTCTACCTTCTTTAATTTTGTAAAAAATGGCTCCTGCTACGTAGGCTATAAAAAAGGCGACACCTGTGCCCATGGCTATGAGAGAAGCGACTATATAATCTACTTTAGATATACTAGGTGTTATAGATAAAGAAACAATTTTTTTGCGAGGGTTAATCGAACCGGGAACACCGGTGCAGTCCTTGTCATCACCTTTCACAACCAGAACTATAAAGAAACCATTTGGGTATTCTTCATTCTAAAACGAATTAGAAATATTTTCATTTATAAATTTAATAAAACAGTTATATTACTATAATTATTTTTAAATCACTTACAGGTACAGTAATTCCACCTTGTTTGCTCACGGTTTGCCAGTACCCAGAATATTGGATATTTCTTTCGAGATCGAAGACGGGACACTGAAAAGTCAAATTAAAATGAAAAATTGAATTAATTAAAATTTAAAGAGAATTTCGAAAAGCTGGAGTAAATATTTCAATTAAATACGTACTGATGTATTCTGAATAGAGAAAGTCATGCAAATTTCACTGTCTGATTCAAGTCTAACAACAACAGATTTGTTTGCCGTTTTATTAACAAAGGAATAAGCATAATAAACTGGTTCCGATGGAGAGATTTGTATATTCGTCCTTTTCTCATCAGGGCTAGATCATTTTTAAAAGAAATTAAGTTGCTGTTTCAGAAATATAAAATTTTTTAGCTTGTACAAATTAAATATTACCTTAAATAAAAATTTTTTACTGGAACTAGATTAAGTGTAAATGATATATTAAATTCACTCGCTGTGGAAAGACTAACAGTGACGAATTCTTCTTCGTCAATAGATTTATTGTTTAATGAACATAGAGTGCGACTAGTGGTATTGTATTCTAGAAGAGGAATCTGCCAGGAAAGAATTCCTTGTTTTTGTTTAACGACTACTGTTAATGGAAAATCAATCGTTGCATTGCTTTCAACTGTTATGCGAGCTCCTTCTAGAGATTCCTAAAAAATGATATCATGATAGTAATTTGAAAATTGCAAAAAGTTTGCAAGAAAAGGAGCGATTAAATATTTAATTTATGATCTCTACAAAATGTAAATTAGCAAAAAATCTTACATTCGTCTTATTGTAGACAAAAATGTACTGGGTCGTTGTATTTAGTGATTCTGTATACGAATGATTGTAAATTGCTGTTTCAATGATTGGTGGTAACATCGGAGATGCTAATAAACGCGCATTATTGACACCAACATAAATTAATGTAATCCCCACAATCCACAGTATCCTTTCCATTTTTCCTGCGATTTTCTCACGATTCTGTGATATTATTGTACCTAAATTTTGAGGATTAGGACCATGGCCATTTATTATTGCATTTGGAAATCATCCTCGCAGTCATTCTGAAATAAACAAATAATTGCAATATTTATTTTAAGTTTTCATTTAATTATGATTCTCAATCATAATCTTATTTATTACTCATTATATTCCGTGATGATTATAGTTTTAATATTTGAAAATATAATGAATAGCTATAGCAGAAAATTAAGTTTCGATTGAGGAAAGTTAATTAATATTATGATAATTATTAATAATCCGAAGAAACGGGAATTTACAAAACACTTGATGAATCATTAAAACTTTTATCTTCAAATCTCAGATATTTTGTCACGTGCTCTGTTTTGCACACTACTTTAAAATTATTACTTTAAATAAATGCAATATTTATGGATAATAAGCATTAAACTCGCAAAAAAAACAATGTTTGAGATACTAACTATTTTAAACAAACATATATACATAGATATGTATAATGAAATAATTGGATAATTTCAATAAAAAAAGGATAAGTTTTACATTTTACTGTAGATAATAATTAAATAATATTTAGTATTCTTAATATTAAATAATAATAAATATTTCGTTTTCAATACTATTTTACCTATATTTGACATCATATTTTTGTTGTATTCATATATTGAGGTTAGGCGGAAATCAATAAAATACAGATTGGAGCAATTTTAAAAAAAGATTAAAAGCTGGCATTAAATAATTTAATACTCTGCGTGAATTACTTACAATATTTATTAATATTTTGGAAATTAAAGGCACTTAATAAGACGAATTCCCTTTTCAATCGGATCTTTGTTGATTAAATTCCTTGTATGTTGCACTTGAATGAAATGAATTCGTTGAATGTGATCAGCCATGATCAGCTGACATTAGAGTTCTCTGAGTAATATTACCGAGGTAATATTCCCGTTCTCGGTAACGTTATAACGTTAAAATAAATTACCCTACAATTTTCGAGAATTTAGTTTTTTTAATTTTTATCATTTTTTATCATTTTTTATTTTTCATTTCTAGGGGGAAAAAATCCTTCCCTTGGTGCCTTCCTCTAGCTACGGGCATGGATTATCGACGGCCCTGAGACTGCTCACTGACTTTCCGTTGGAGAAATTCTGCCGTTGGCTGAAATTTGAATCGCGCGCCAAATTTTGACCAGTGGCAGCACACATTGGCAATCGGCTAGAGAAATACTGCCATTGGTCAAAATTTGGCGCGCGATTCACATTTGAGCGAACGGCAGAATTTCTCCAACTGAAAGTCAGTGAGCAGTCTCAGGGCCGTCGATAATCCATGATCGTAGCCAGGGGGGGCACCAAGGGGGATTGTTCCCCCTCTAAATGAAAAATAAAAAATATTTCTGTAGTAAGTACACTGTAAAAAATATTATCGTAATTTTACCACAATGAATGATGTGACCAATTAATGTTAAAAAATGTTAATTCTCTTAAATTACGAAAGTTACAGTAACGTTCTTTGTTACCTTACCCAATTTTAAATTAGTGAGAATTTTCGAACTCTAGACATACGCGTCATTTCTGTTTAGTTTATAAATTTGTCCCTGTGAGGCCCTCGTGTTTATATTTGTTTATGTATTCTATTCTTTTATTTTTGTATTAAAATAAAACTAAGTCACAGATAATAACTTATTACTATTTTATGATTTCATCAAAAAATATATACATATACGTAATTTAAACTTTTTTTTAAATTCATGTTTCAAAACTATCAACAGGTTGTTAAATAAGTAAAAATCCCAGACGAATTACGTTGAAAATTTTATTAAGAGATTATCTTGTGACAAACTGTATAATTCATTATAATTCAGCATTATTGTATTAACTCACTCATTCACTCACGTGCAGCACTTGAATATCTAAGTGGGACCCAAAAGTACCGCAGTTTCATTCATACTAATGCACTAAAGAAAATGTTATGAAAGTAAATATTAACGAGGAGAGAATTTCAACGAGGGTATTTTTTTAAAGCGTAAGTATTTCATTAGCTCGTGTTTCTAGGAGATTTTCCATGGAATTTACGTCCTTGCACCATCCATCGAGGCGTTCTATCATGCCTGAAATTTGAGTGCGATCCAGAACTCGAGGTTGAACCCAGGTCATGTTCACTGTCCCTGCAACTTGGTCGATTGCTCCTTGAACTAAACCTTGCGCCAGCGCTTTCATAACTAATAGTTCGACTTCCCCGATCGGCAAGCGAGTCTCCTGGGAAATTTCACCGAAAGTCAATTGCCTGAAAGAAAGAAGAAATTAGAATTTAAAACCACTGTAAAATATTCTATTTGGAAACTGAAACGACTCTTCGATACTTTAAAATAAAGTCTCATTTACCGATTATTTGATTGTCTTTTAAAGGTCATTTCCATAAGACACAAAAGGGAAATCTTTTGTCTTAATTTTAATTCCTGAGCCGCCAGATCAGCGACTTTGCTCCACTGAGGTTTCAACTTTTCTAAAGCGGCAATATCTCCTGTGTTGAAGGCCAGAAGAAGGTCAACAAGCCAAGCATTCGCAGTTCCCTTTAGTGATTCTAGGATTGGATGAGCCAATAATTCTCCGAGATTATATACACCCTCTCCCAAAAGAGCAGCAAGGCCGAGAAAAAATGCATGTTGCTCCTGCTCTTGTTTGTGCAATGTATTCAATTCGATGCAGCCTAAATACCTGTTAAATAGAAAATTCGGGTTAGAATACTAATGACATCATGATCAGATGGTGTAATAATTGAGCGAATAAATGGTACCTTAATGCAGTACGATAATAATCTGCATGCTTCCCTTGTAGTCGATAAAGCCGACTGGCTAAAAGGTAAAATCTACCGTGAACAGTAGTTATTCCGTCCGCATTATCGAGCATAACTTCAACATCTTCGATGATCTTCTTCGTTTTCTCTTGATCGTAGAGCATGTCGAGTAAAATCTGACCTGCCAGGACTTTGCAGAGAGCCAGGGCTTCATTATTACTTTTTACTTTAGACTCAGTCTTTTCCAAGAATGTTATCGCCTCTTGCTTGTTTTGGAACTGTGCAATTACGTGGACTAAAATTTCTACTAACGACAATGGATTTATCCTAAAAAAGAGCGATATTGAAGTGAATATCATCAAAATTGAGTCATTTTCGGAGCAGTCACGCCAATACGAGATATAGGTTAGGTACGTAAATATGAAATAATTATTAAACAGCAAGCAGTACTTACTTATTTTCAAATGTCGACAAGAAGTTATTATAAAGTTGTACAAGATTATCTCCTTTCTGCAAGGCTGGATGTTTTACAAAAATCTCCAATTTTAGCGTCAGCTGATGCCAAAGTCTGCAAGTCACCGGAGCAAACACATCATTTTAATCATGTTTTTCAGAAATTAGTGAACGTATTTTTCAATTGTAATAATTAATTACCTTTTGTTGTAAAGCTCCTCCAACTGCGCCCACTCTGCTGCCAGTTCTTTATCCGAAACATTTTGTTTTTGACTTAAAAATGTACCGACGTCTTTAGGTGACACTGTCGCTGCCATTTTTTCAACAATGACCCAAAATTCCGAGAAGGCTGTTGATCTGATTCATTTTTTGAAGTTTAAAAGTGTTCACACGATTCGCGAAGATAATAATAACTTCGACATATGATTGGTCGTGTCACACCGCGAATTTCAAATATTTGATTTTGTATTGGTTTAAAAATATGTCGTTAAGTTTTGGAAAATGGCGACAATTATGCTTTATTCATTTTCATTTTGTATGTATTCCCGCCGGTCAGTCGACCAGACCAGTCGACCTCATTTGTTCATTACTATTTTAAAAAGAAATTCTAAATTTCAATATTTTTATAAAAATTTGCAAATTAACCGTCATCAAGAATGATTGATTAACTCAGGGAGTGAAAATTGAGGAGTTTAAATCAAAATAACAATGGGTACTGTTTATGCGAAGGTAAATATCCCTCTGGCAATTATTGTATAACCTCTCAGATCACATTTATACCGCAATTTCTTTGTAAATGTTAACGTAATTTCTAATAATACTTCCTCGTACTTAAATCTCAAAATAACACCACATACGATACAATTGTCCTTTTCATTTATCAAAATTATTTACCACTTTTCCCAACACTGAATTTCCTCGTTCAATATTTTTATTCAAGTCTGGTGGAAACCTGGAAAGCTCAGGTGATCTATTCAAAATTCGCGATTTTTGTTTATATCATCTGAAATCGTCAAGATAAAGAAAATAATTTTTTATAGGAACCATCCAAAGCCCAGAGTTTAGGCTCTTCACTGCAGGAAAAGAGAAATCCAAATCTACGAGATGAGGATGTGAGCATGATATTTTTTCATAAAATGTATTTCTGTTTTTAGATTAAGTCGAACATTTTTTGTGATATATGCGTCTTATTTTATAGTTGTATTATAATAAGAGATCCATCATCCCTGAAGAATCCGAGAAAAAACAGAAGGTTGAAATCACTTTAAGCGATATCAAGGTAGAACTTAATTTTTTTGAATCTCTTTTAATTATAAAATAGTTTTAAAATTAGTATTTATTTCTTATTTGGTTCATAATTCAGACACGAGTAGATAAAGTTCATGTGGATGGTCTCATCCGCACGAAAGATGACATAGTAGAATCGCAGGTTAAAGAGCTTTTTAAAGCTCACAATTTTGACGACCTTATCCTACAAACATACAATGTTCGAAGAAGGCTAGAATCTCTAGGATGTTTTAAAGATATCAATGTGTTGATCGATGCGAGTCAAGGACCTAATTCCACTCCAGAGGGAGTAGAGGTTAATTAAAAAATTTTTCAAACTATAAGAATAATTATTTCCATAAGATTTTCTCTCTAATTTTTAATGAATTCATAGGTTACATTTACTGTTCATGAACTGAGGAGAGTAAGAGGCTCAATAAGCACAGCAGTTGGAAACAATGAGGGTTCTCTCACGCTTTCCACAGAAGCGCCCAATATTTTTGGAAGAGGCGAACGTTTAACTGCAGAATACTCGTATGGAACCAAAAACTCGAATCATATTAATATTTCAGCGATAAAGCCTTTCTTCGACAGCAGACATCAAAAAGTGTAGGTATTAAAAAAAAAAAAAGAAAGAAAACAGGAATGATTTTTCTCTGCATAAGAAATATTATTAAGCGAACTTTTTAAAAAATAGGATTAAATTGGGTCGTGGCCGTTAATTGTTCTTTTTTTTTTCAGATGGACGACCAGTATATTTAGAACTTCAAGTGATTTTCCGTGGTCTGGTTACAAACTAGGGAATAAGGGATTATTGATGAACTTGGCAGTGAATCAGGGAAAGCGCAACAAGATAATGAACAATTTTCAATATGAATTTGATATCAGAAATGTAACTGCCTCTAAGCTAACAGCTTTTCAAGTTCGCGAACAATGCGGTCCGACTTTAAAATCAGCTGTAAGGCACATCTTTTCAGTTGACAAGAGGGATGCTGCGTTATTTCCTTCTAAGGGTTCGCTTATTGAATTCACCACAGAAATTGCTGGCCTTGGAGGAAATATTGGATTCTTAAAGAATGAATTGAATCTGCAGACCAATTGGACTATCTTCGATTACCTCGTACGTTAATTAAAAATATTAGAGTTATAGATGGAAATAATAATCAAGAATAAAAAAAACAATGTAATTTTTGGAATTTACAGACATTCCAGCTTGGAGTACAATCTGGGTTTTTGCGAGGAATTAGCCACGATCTTCAGATAAATATAGTCGATCAGTTTTTCCTCGGAGGACCCTTGAATCTCAGAGGTTTCGAGATGAGAGGCTGCGGGCCTAGAAGCGATGGAAGTTCTTTAGGTGGAGATTTTTACTGGGCAGCTGCGCTGCATTTATATACGCCACTTCCATTCCGACCAAGTTTTGCTGATTTTATTAAACTTCATGGCTTCGTTAACGGAGGAAATTTGAATAACTTATCAGAAATCAAGTCTGGTGAGTTGAAGTAAAAAATTCTATCCATATAGAAAAATAAAATGTTTATCAATTTAATTTAAATTCAACATCTTTCAAAGATTTTTAATGTCTTTTTTACTTTTTATTGCAGGCAGAAAATACGACGAGTACCTGAAAATATTTTCGCAGGACGTTCGTTGTTCAATGGGTTGTGGTATTGCAATGCTTTTAGGGAATATAGCACGAGTGGAATTGAATGTAATTATGCCTATTTTGTTCGCAAGGAACGATGCGCTAACACAATTTCAGTTCGGAATAGGCGTTAAGTACTTATAAACCTTTCGTCCTTAGAAAGAGCATTCTGTTTTTTTTGCATGAAGCCATCACATCATTTAATACTAGTTTTCCCATAAAAGTCTAGTCTAGTACAAAGATTTTATCATTTATCCAGACGAAGCATTTGAATTTCTGAAATGTACCGAACTGCCTCGTTTGTATAGTATTTTTAGAATAAAAAATCTTCATAATTTTCGTTTCGTATTTACCTTTGAATTACATATTTAGTTTAATTTAAAAACTGTTTGCTATGTATTTAATGGAAAATGGTTTACATGGTTAGATTATTTTTATTCCAAATATATAAATATAAGAATAGTAATTATTTCTTCAAAAGAAATTTTGCAATGAATAATTATCTTCTTTATTGTTTTACATAAAACCTAATCAAAAGTATGAATTTTTTATAGGATGCTAATAAAGTGTGATGTGAATTATGAAAACCAAGTGTTACTAGAAAATAAATTCAAGAATAAAAGAAGGCATTTAGTATAAACTGTATTAAATTATAATAGAGAGCAATGAATATTTTAGACGTCTTGCTCGTATTTATTGTACATAAACGTTTTTCTTCTGCAGAGATTAAATTTGACTTTGTTGATCGAAAAGAGGAGTTTCATTTCAACCCAATTTTTTAAAACAATAACATGTTTCTTTTTCATAGTTATCAGTGAAAATTAAATTATCTTATACAAAAGTTGATTTTATTCATTTTTTTTAAATTTGGATAATTGGTTTAAAATCTCTAATACAGAGAAATAAGTCATAATTGTGTACTTAGTGCGCAAACAATTTTCTGTAATCACGAAGTGAATGCCTTCACTTTTCTTCCTATTGCATCATCCAAAAGTAAAAGGAAAATTTTATGTTTCATGACTCGACAGAACAATATACCTGTATATTTCAAAATATAATATAGATGATTCAATGTTGATTTTATTTTTAAAAGAAAAATAAGACAATCTTCCAAACCAAAAGTAGACTAATCTTTTCTCCTTTGATCATATAAGTAAAGGTAAAAGAACAAATAATATACAAAAGTTGGCGGTTAAACATCCAGAAAATTTTGGCGGGAAGAAATGAGCAAATGGGAACGTTTTTTTTTGTTTTTCTGAAATTTACTGCGCATGTGCCTAAATGCCCTAAATACGTGACATTCCCCACATTGCCCGACATTGTATCATCATTTCTGAGAATAAATAAAAAATAAATCACATCAAAATATGCAGTGATTCCGTTTGGTTGCATCATTTCTTGTTATACCTAAATTATCAGTAAAAATATTGAAGTCAAATTAGAACATAATGCAATGGATTTTATTATGCTTAATTAGATGTTTTAAAGAAAATTTAAAAACTTATTTGACGTTTCTTCAAAGAAATTTTTTGATATTCGGGAACATTCGGAAGTAATCGAGTGATGACGTCAGCGCCTCTAGCGGAGGAGTGAATAATAGCGTCACAATGCTAATGTGTGAGTGTGAGTGACTAAATGCTTCATTCGTATTATTGAAAATGGCTGCTTAAAGAATATATCCAGAATGATTGCAAGTATAATGCGTGTATTTACCATGGAATCTCTAAAAATTATTGGAAATTTGGAAGTCGAAGTTGAATCCGAAAGTGCGACAATTAACGGTGACAGAAAGTGTGGTAAAAAGTATCGTGATATTGTTGATAATCAAGCACAATACGAAGATCAAGAACAGCCTTGTAATCAGAATTCTCACGTTACGAAAGGTTGTCCTTGCTGGAAAAATTCAGGTAAGAGGGTAAATAACGAAAATAATAATAATAATCATAAATTTAATTATCTAATTGGACGAGATCGGCGATAGAATTGCGTCATTTTGATCGGTTTATGAGAATATTCCCCGTGACTGATATCCGAGCAGACTTTAATTTTTACGCGTGCTCTATAGGATTGAAACGCTTCTATATATCTTCAATACTTTTGATTTACTTATGAAATTCTTATATCAAGAGGAAATTCCTAATCTCTTTAATGTGTAAATTCCGCAAAGGTTTTCCGTTTGTCGGAAACAGAAAGTCGTAATGTTTGCGCTTTTGTTTGTGTATACTGGGTGTCCTTGTTAAGAATAGATGAATTACATAAAAATAGACACTGAGGATAAGATAACTTTCGCTTATTTTATCTTATCTTCAAGTCTCAAACCACTCCAAATCGTAAACAGGGCTCGCATTGTGCCATTTTTATATGCTTTATAATATAACGAACATGAGTAATGTGACCTTTTCCCTTTTTCTCACCTTTGAAAGATTTTTAATTTATACTTTTTCCATAGAAGCACATAAATACAGAAAGAATGACATTTAAAAGTTATTAAATATTCCCGTTATATTATCATTTAAAATTATTCATTTTTATTTTCCTTTATTGACTTAACTCTCCCAACGAATATTTAAAAATTATTATCTCAATGTTAATATTATTTGATTCTTCAATTAAGTTCTTAATCATTTTATTCATTTAATGCTTGATTTATACATACTTGATGAGAAAGTATAACATTTGGTCAGTTTTCGATAAAAAAAATTCAAAACATCTGACTGGAGTGTAATCAAGGAAACATTTTAAGAAAAATCAAAATTATATAGAAATTGTTATTTTAAATTCAAAGGTTTATTTTGAAATGTGGTTATTTATGTCCATCAAATTTTTATTCTGCAAAATTTGAAAAATGTTTCGTCTTTTCCTCTTTATTTCCAAATTACATCTTCATATGTAAACGATGTTAATCGACTTTACGATCCGTATTAAAAATTATACTCCTTTATTGCATCCGGGCCTTCATTATTGTCTTTTTCTCATTTCAGTAACAAGTAGAGGAAGTAACTGGCTTAGAAGAGGGGAAGAAGTTGGGGTTTGCTGAAGTGAAGTATGGAGACATCTCCGAGATATTCATTGGATCTAAATTCGAAATCTCAAACAGTGTATTCACCGCTGATTAGTCAATCAAAAATGTATTCTACAAATCATTCGAATTCGTCTAAGTTGACCTTGGAGGCGATGTATGCGACAAAACAATCTTCAGATCCAGCCGCCACAGCGCCAACCATGTTGGAGCCTAAAAAGGGAAACATATTCCAAAATGCTTTCAATTCGTTGACAAACATCCTTATCGACCAGTTTTCAAAAGTTCCCGCTTCCCTAATCAACAATTTCTCCAACGTCAACAACACATTGTCCGTTACCATCGTTCCGAACGAAGGAATTATTTCTCATGAATTTTTTAAAACCTTAACTAGCAACAAGGGTAATTTTTCCGATAAAATGTATATACAAAGCATGCAGAACAAAGAGCCGCGGATGGACTTCGTAGATGCGATTAGATTAAACAGCAAAGTTCAGATCCCAAAAGACGAATTTCTCAGAATAACAGGCGATTCTAAATTCCCCCTTATGGACGACTTTGATTTGTATCTGGACACAGAGCCAATGTTTTTGTACGAGAAACCATTCAACAGTAAGGAAATTATCACGAACCAATCTCTTGAAAAGGAGAAATCAGAATCTAACAAAAGCAGTATGAAAGACAAAAACATTTCAGTAGACGAAATTTTTTCCGAGAACAAAATAATTTCACCGGAGAATATGCAGATTCCTAATTCATCGTTGAAAGAATCGACAGAGGAAAAATCCCCATCAAAATCAGGTTTTCTTTCCCATATGTGGAAAAAGATGATAAACGGCGTGACGGATCATTTTCTACCTCTGTCTTCGGGATCAGAAAATTGTAAAAAAAGATATCAGACTACGAAGACTCGTCGGAAACTCAATTGTGTTTCCAGCGGAAGAGGACGCGGCCGGGGAAAATCTCAGCTGAGACGTAATGGAGTTAGTCAGACCAGACACAGGAAGGAAAGATGCAAACATGATATTTGCTCTGATATTCAAGACGACCTTGAAACTTGGGAAGAATTTGAAGCTTACAATATACCAATAAGTTCTTTGGAAGAAAATGAGGATCTGCAGGATGTCGAAGCTAAAGAGCCCTCCTATTCACTGAGTTTCGAATTGATCGATATTGAACCTAAGAAGACTAAGAAGGAGAGAAAAGATCATTACGTGAAAGCTGACAGCTTCTCAAAGCAAGTCAAATATGTACCTGAATGTCCCTTGGAAGAAAGGGAGGCAAATTGTATCATAGATAAAACAGCCAGCCGCGTCAGATTGATTTCAGAAACCTCTGTGGATTCTGAGGACAGCTTTATTGTCTTTGAAACTACCTGCGAATCTGATTGCAATGACGCCAGTTGTTCGAATGAAGATGTTACGAGCGACAGTGAAACTGAAAGCGAAAGCGAAAGCGAAAGCAAAAGCGAAAGTGAGACTGATGATGATACACCGACACATAAGGTATTTATTTTATAAACTTATCTCAAAATTTGAGAAACTTACGTACAGTTAATTTGATTATTAAAAACATTTTTCTTTATATTTCAGGTCCGCTTTAATTTGAAACCGACCATCCATAATATGATAAAATGGAATTTTGCATATCGAGCCGCACGACTTGGACCCTGGGAAACAATGGCACGAGACCGAGAACGATTCAGGGGTCGCATAAGCCATATAGGCCGAGTTATTGAACCCGTTTTAGCCTCTGATTTTAGAACTAAAATTTGGAAAGAGCGATTCGCAACAGATGAGTATATTCAAAGCCACCTTTCTGTCCAATAGAGACTGGAGTATTTGTTTTAAATAAAATATAAAGGTTACGTTAGTCAGAAATTTGGCGAAGAGAAGGAAAGTTTTATTTGCGAGATCTTCAAACTTCATTCCAGAGAGGCACCGATTTTCGGGAAGAAAAATTGTCTTTTAAAGTGCCACGTCGAGAAGCATTTACGCGTTTTGAGTGTTTCCTAATTAAAATCTTAATTAAATTATTAAAGTGTGAATTAAGCTTGATTATATAACAACTCTGAGTATAATATCATCATTGTTTTTCGTTTGCAAAAAAATGAATATGTTCTATTAGGATTAAGAATTTGATAAATAAGGTTTTAGTTCAGTCCGATAGTATAATTTAATATATATTTTTTAACTGACAAGTATCTATAAACTTTTATACAAAGAATTCACAACGGACTTATTCTTTAAAATAATTTTTTTTTCTCTCTTCGCCAAATTACTAAAATATTCTATTAGAAATTCGCTAGCTATACGCGGTTAAGTCACCATGAGCTCCTTTTTAATCGTGGATAGGGTATAGTTATAAATTTTTTAATATCAGAAATTTCTCCGTTTTTCGACTTTTGAGAGTTTCTTAGCGTCTTCTCGAAAAATTCGGAATATTTTTTTTATCGATAAATTCTGTTACATCCATATTTTATACATATGTAAATTAATATAACGAACATAAACTAGAGGCATAAGTTTCTGTATAAAGGTAGACGCCTTTTCATCCAGAGGAGAATTGAACATTTGGACATTTGTTCTCGGAGAATTAGCACATTAAATAATTTTATTAAATGGCATATTAAGCCACGATTATTTTTCTCAAGTCCAAAGACGGGTTTTATACACGGATGGAAAGAAACGTTTTAATGTATATGTAATTATGTATGTATTTCTATGAAAATGAGTCGACAGTAACTGTTAGGGAATTTGTGCAGATTTAGGTGATGCATTTTTGTCGCCTGCAATAATGTTCCCAAAGGAAAATTTGCTGCTTAAAATATCGTGCATCTGTTTTCATAACGTTACCTTTCGCTCGTGAGAAGCGAGTCATTTTAATTTACTTTTCTATCTGCATAGATTCTTTCCTTACTGCCGGTGGTACTTTTATTTATGTAAAATTAATAAATACTTTAAATCTATAATCAAATATTCAATGATTTCACTTTCAATTTGATTGCGAGTTAGTTATTATGTATTTTCCTTTTAAATTCGTTGCAAAATAAATATTGTTTGAAGAAGTAATGATAAATTGTCATTAATTGTAGTTTCATTTTTTTTCAAGCGACTTTTTTCAACTTTCTAGTAATTCCAGAGGTTCTTACAAATTAATAAATCGTTTTCACTTTGTAGACGGTCACGGAATAGGTTTATTGCCAAGTAATACTAGGGAATTAACATCGGTGTTTGCTATAAGAAAAGTCTATACGTTGACGTGCGTTCTCATAACTTCACAATGGAATAATATAATAATCGCAGTAGCATAATCGTGTCAAGGGTTAGTTATGCGATGGTGAAGATTTCAGATTTTCATTTTGCGATTTGTCGTAGGGAAAAAAACTAAGACCGTGTTTTTTAGAGGAATTATGAAAATTTGTAGGCTCATTTCTTGTAGTTTTAATTCTTGTCACGGTATTCTTTTTGCGCAAAGTACCGAATTATTGCTGGACAATTATCCTAGTTTTTCAATGGGGCACCTATGCTGACTAATCACTATTCTTGGCAGTGATTGCGAAAGGTGAAATAACAATCAACTCACTTGTTGGAGACTAATTAGCTTAAAGAAAAAGCTTTTTAGAGATAAAATGAATTGCTGCCTTAGGGTGCGGCGTGAAAATTGAAACTGAAAAAAATTTTGTCTTATGCATTCAAAACACAAACTTAAGATACAAAAAATGATTAAAGTGTAAATTTTTATTCTAATTCGTAATGAGCTAATCAGTCTCAATTTTTTTCAATCATGGGCAATGATTTTAATTACAATTGCTTGTAAATAAAATTAAATAATTTTTTTAAATTGGTTTTTAAGTTGAAAGTTAACTTGTGTTGAAAGAAAAGAGTTGATTTAAAAAGATAATAATTGGAGAAAAAAAGTGTTTGGAAAAGGAGAGTGCGACCTGAAAAATAAATGAATCGTACAGGAAGAGGATGGGCATGGGTATAATCGAGTCTTCGTAGCCATCAGCGAAGTGTTGTAATCCAAAGGTAATGGAAACTGCGATATGTCATGGCCCAGTGCTTGTTACAGTCACTACAGCTCCTACAACTCCTACAACTATTATAAATATCCCCTTCATAAAAAGTTAACAAAAACAGTGCAGTGACGCATCGTCCCACTGGTCATGAAGTTTACTCTATTTACATACATATTATGCATACTATATACATACAATTATTATCGACATAATCTGAGAAAT
>CAJFCO010018433.1:104208-115656 GCA_904066015.1 Synergus gifuensis | reverse complement strand
ATTTCTCAGATTACTGCTATTTAACAGTTTATATATTTATATATGAAATTGATTATTATGCCGAATGAAAAAAGTTTAAATATCTCTACCTTGAAGGGAAATTCTTTTTTCAAAAGTTCCTGCAATTACGTATTCTGTAAACAAATTCTTTCAAAACATTTTTTTTTATAATTCAGATTCCCATAATGTGAAAAAATTTTTTAATTGCAAAGTCCAATTGGAAAACCTGAAAAATAAGACGTAATATTTTTATTAATAAGGTTGAAAAACCAAAAAAGTATAGCCTGGTCCAAAAAATTTGAATTCTATTAGTTGCAGAAGGAAAAATAGTTAATTCCTCTTTTTGGTAATAATTTAACTTCTAATTAAAAATATACAATTTTTTTAGAAATCTAAACTCTGAAAATTAATTAATTAATAAAAAAAGAAGATGAATGAGTCTTGTTGTAGGATCGGTTGGTTCGATCTGCTTTCACCTTTTCATGATCGACGCGATATAATCTGACATATCAAAAAGCAAGAGGAATCATGCATTTTGACGATGAACAATAGATGATAGTGAGCGCAATTTTTGTAAATATTACATATTTGAAAAGATAGATTTAATTATAGTTATAGATCTATTAAAATTAAAAATTAATAAAATGTTAATTTTTAATTATTAAAAACTGCTCTTTTTAAGATACCCAATTATTATAAAAATAAAAAAATGAGGGGGTGAAATTTTACACAAATATAATACATTCTCTGATGAGAATGTAATAAAAATGTATTAAATTTTTGTTAGTCTGATAAAGGTTGAATTCTTTTCAGGTTTGTAGGGCAAACCTCCGATCTTCCAAAATTTCGAAACCGTTATAAAACGAATAAAAAGTGACCTCTGTCACACCATTATAAAAAGCATTCAGTACACGATTTCGGCTTTTTATAAGGACGTGAAAAAGTGTCAAAAGAATTGAACAAACCCACTCTAAATGAGAGATTTATTAGATTTTAAATAATTAAATTAATTAATTATCTTTTAATCTAATTAAATCTATTAATTACCAGAAGGTATACTACCTATAGCACTCAAAACAATGGCTTGCAATTATTTAATTTTACGGTTTATTATCAAAAAATTAATTTGAATTTACCCTTTAATCTTCGAAAAAAATTATCAATGCAAGTATTAGAAATTATATTGAGTTTTCAAATATTAGTCAAACTGGTGTTATATTTTGTTTTGTTTTATTTTTGATCTAAGGATCGACGAGGAAAATTGTTAATATGCAGCAGGCATTCAAGAATTATTTTGTTGACGTGATAAAAATAATGCAATATTTTTCAAAGATTATTTTACTGGTCAATATTACATAAGAGAAAGAGACCTTGTGCAGCTTCCAAGAAAATTGCTTGGTTTTGAGCGAGGATCCGCGTCATGAAACAACTTTCGCCTTCTTTCTTTCCTTTTCAACGAAATGCGATTTTAATATCATTAGCTCGGTTCTAGTCACCTAATAAAATTTAATTAATCACTAGTTCTATTTAAAACCTGTTCAAAGATGTTCTCATTATATACCATTAAACTCAGAAACATTTGAAATTACGTTTTCCTAAAAAGAAGTCAAAGGATAAGCAAGGCTACTTATTATACTGTTATCGATATTACAAATGACTAAATCCTTTTTCATTTTAATTTATTAAAATCTATTTAATCTATTTCAAAATTTTATAGAAACTTTTAAACAATGTGATAGAAGGTGAGAACCTCCGACTTTCTATGTTTCACTTTTACTTTGGATTTTATTATTAAAAAAAAATCACTGATGAAAGTGCTTTCAAGGAAAATTCAGATGAGTTTGAATTTAAAAGTCATCCATGAATAAACGTAATAATTTATTAAAAAATTTTTATCAGTTTTCGTTTTCAAAATTAAATTTTAAGGGTCTTCGGTGAAAGTATTTTTCAGTTTCTCTGAAAAGCCCTGAGCAGATTTCTAAGCTATAAACTTTAGCCTATAAATACGGATTGCACCTTTTTTTAAAGTAAAATCCACTTCGATCTGAACTAACTTTACAACCGACGAATAATCAATATTTATGGAAGACTCGGTTGAAAATTTGAAATTATTCTCTTTAGACACCTTTCAAATTGTTGAAAATTATCATTTAGAATATCTTGTGGAAGAGATTTGGAATTCAATTTTTAGAAATTAAAAATGAATAATAAAAATAATTTTCCGTCAATTGTATGTACGTTCTCGGTGACTCTTTTGTGCTCTAGAGGACTTGCAAACAAGTTGATGTTTCTTTAGAGATTGGTCTTTCGAGAGGTGAGACATGTGGGGGCCGGTGGGGATACCCAGGGGGCCCCGCCCGGTACTCACCTATAAAATCCCTGCACGAGGGTCGAACACAACCAGTCATAATCGGTGAATTGGAAGTATAATTTTTTATTTTTTTAAATCCGGAGGCTCGCTTCCAAGTACTAGAAGAATCCTTAATCATGAAGCTCGTTGCCTTTGCCGCTGTTTTGTTCATCGCCGCGGTCTTTGCCGCTGACGAGAAGAAAGAAGAAGAACGCCCCAAGACATTCAGAAGACTCATCCCTGCTGATGTCCTTCGTGGTAAGTTGATAACAATATAAAAAAAAATTATTTTATTATCCTTAATATCATTTAATTCCCATTTCAAACTTGCATAATAATTATAGACTACCTCTTGTAATGTATTTTTAAATATTTCTTGGAAGGATCGAGTTCACTGTTCAAATCGATATCTAATTCTGTAAAAAAATACATATTGATTACTTATTTATTGAACTCGTGAAAAAAACTTTTAAGAAATAATTTGCATGTATTTTGAAAAGTGTGTCATCTGATATAAAAAAAATAATGAGTACCACAGCGAGAACTAGATAAAGATCAAAATAAATTGTATAGAATATTTAACGGTACTTTCTACGTTTGTATATTTAGTATTTGTCCATTTAACATTGTTCTGGACATGAAAGAGATTATCTCATTTCTCGAGCTGAAGTTCAATGTGTACTGACTATATGACTTTAAGTGAAAGCGGTATAACTACTTTATGTCCATTTTTAGTCAGTACACACTCGATCTGGGGGCACGTTTCGCATTTCAAGTTCGACCGTATTCGACCAACAAAGATATAAAGCAAAACAAAAATAATTTAAGTAAAATCAACCAATTCAGTTAATACAAATTTTTCCTACTTTTTAAATTAAAATTAGCAGTAATTTTATCTCGAACCTTTAGAAGTAGAAATCATTAATTGTTCAACTTTCATTCTTGTAGGATATGTTTACAAATGTTAATCAGTCTCACGAAGAACTCGGAATTCCCAGCATCTGAAAATAAAAAGATTAAATTAAAATTAGGAATCAAAATTCTAAAAATCTCTTATTCTTAACAAAAAAACATAAAAAAGTATTACTAATGGATAGGAACTTGTACTGATAATTATTAAGTAATAATAGAATCTTCCTTGGAAAGTAAAAACTTTTACGAGGTTCCTAGATTTTCAAGGCACGCCCCAGGAAAAAAAGAGAAAAATTCAGTTACCTTGGTGACTAGGCCACTTTTTTATGCTATTTACCATTGATCAATACTATGAAAGAAGTATTGTAAAAGCCCTCATGACGCACATTATTAGCATATGTTACAAATGACGTAAGATAATCCTTCCTTATCTTGTTACAATAATTAATAATTCGCAAATTCAATGTATTAACTATATATTTTCTAAAAATTACAAATTTATCCAGTCTAAATTCTGAAATACAATTTTAAATCATTATATGAATAAAAAAATGTAATAGTGCTAAATAAATGTGGTTCTTAGTTGTCAGAGGTTTATCGGTAATTTTCTCATTAAAAGCCCAGTGAAAAGTAAAAGTTCTCTCGTCGTTCCTTCTTTCATTTTGTTGCTTTCAGCGAAAGGAAAACGTGACAAAATAAAGAAATCGATAATGATAGTAGGCTATTACAGCTCGAGAAAGTGTACCTAGAAATTTACTTTGTTGCTGATTTATTAGTCTAATGTTGTATAAACCTTTTCTTTTCAATAATTTAAATCGCAATTAATTAAACTTTCGATTTACATAACATTTTTCTTTATAATTTAAAGATCGATGTAGTTTTAAGAATTTCTAAAAACTAAAGGGCTAATATTTAGGTATAATTTACAAGTCCTAAGTGACTCTAATGATAGAACTCAAATAAATTTCTTATCAGTACACAATTTTAATTTGCAAGTCTAAACTGTAAATTACTAATTCTACGAAAAGATCCTCACAAAATGTTGCGTACCAAATATACATAAGAAAATATTGAGTAAGAAGTTAATGTTTAACACTCGTTCAAATTACAATTTAGTGTTGAATAATTGGCTAATTTATCAAGTTTAATTGCAATTCGATACTCTTATCAAATAAAAAAAACTTCCAAGCAGTATTTAAAAAAGATTCTGATCGGTATAATAAATCACGATTATAATTTAATGATTAGAATTAGCTAACAGGAAATTAAAAGATTCGAGGATGTGAGCTTCAGATTAAAACTGCTTCATTTTAATGTAGTCTGAGAATATAATTTGCTTAACTACAGGAAAAAGGATTCTTCGAGTGATAAAGAAAAAATTATTTGATTAGATGATTAAGAATTAGTTTCTGTTTCTGCAAAAGTAGTGAAATTTGGATTTACATTTTTTTTTATTTTAATTCATATGTGTTTAACACTAATAAGAAATTCTATGAGATAAAAACTAATTTGGATAAGTTTTAACAGATTAACTTAATTTTCTTGATAATTTATTGCTTGAGATTCCTAATTTAATCAAGAGAAAATTGAATAATCCTTTTATGATTTACATATGGAATGACAATCCTTCTTAAGTATATCCTTGTCATTCTGGCACATGTATTTGTCTGATCAGAATCAATCATCGTGGCCTAGTTGTTCCCTGTATCTTTGTAGCTGATCTCAATACTTTGCAAATAGAAAGAATACATCTAGTGATGTAAGCAGATTTAAAAAAAAAACAGAAAGGCCCACCTTAGGCTTAAAAATGTAATCGTGTCAAAAAATGTTTAACTTTGGCTCCTATATAAATGATTACAGAAACATTATTCATGGCAATATCTAAATAAAATCTGAAAGATTCAAATAAATGATTAAAAAAATTATCTCAGTCTTTATTGCTTTTTTATTAACATTTACGTAATTGATGTGAAGCATCAAATGGCCTCGTCATAATACACTTATATCGAAGGTGTTATTACGATTAGACTCGTTTTCATTCATATCTGAAGGATACTCCATTATATGTATAATATTTTCCCATTAAACACATGTTTATAGATTCTGATTCAAAAACAGTATAACACGGGTCAAGTATTACTTTGAAATTTATAAGGAAGCTTTTATCTTTGAAAAAATAGTTTCTGGTCTGAAGACGTTTAATGAATTTTGAAAAGAAAGTTGGTAATAAATAAAATTATAAAAAATTGAAGGAGTCAAAATTAAATATTAATTTCATTCAGCCTATATGAATCATTAATGAATAGAAAATTTTTACAAGGATACTTTCATTGGAGTGGGCTTGAAATTTAGAATCAGATTATTGGAACTATTGGGCGTGTTCGACGACCATGAGAAATCATAATGTCATTATTTAAATAATCACGTCGTTTAGACAATAGTTTCTTTCTTATGTGGGGTGCAAACGTTGCACAATCGATATCAATGCATGTGACATAGAAAGTGTTTCTCCTTGGAGTTTTTAACTTTATATTGTAAAATAAATCGCGCTTCTCGTCACTATTGAAAGTCTCCTTTTTCTATTTTTAATTTATTGTTTCTAAAGAATTATTTTTCAGATTGGAACTCAATTCGATAATTAGAAATTCTTATAATTTAATATAAGTTGATTTTCGGTTGAAGAATAAAAGGAATAAAGACGTTTTTACCTAATTTTTAGATTTCCCTGGAATGTGTTTCGCTTCGACGAGATGTGCAACAATCGAACCAACAAAATCCTGGGAGCTTTCTCCATTCTGTGGACGTTCAACTTGTGTTCCAGCTGAAGACAACTCAGGTCGTTTGTTCGAATTGGTAGAAGATTGTGGACCATTGCCAAAACCCAATCCTAAATGCAAGCTTTCTGAAAAAACCAACAAGACCGCCAGTTTCCCCGACTGTTGTCCAATTTTCGACTGCGAGGATGGAGCTAAGCTTGAATATCCTGAAATTCCAACCATCGCTCCTCCAACTGAGGATGCTGAAAAAGACAAACCAGCCCCCAAGGCTTAAAATTTCAAAAAAAGCATCTCAAAATTTATTTTCCTACTTCAGTAACGTCGAAAAAGACTTTCAAGATTAATATATAAACTATTAAAGTAAAGAATATCAGTCTCCGAAATTCAACATGTACTGCTTTCATTACAAAGTAGCGAGGAAAAGTCTAATTTATCGACAGGCTTTAAAAATTTGCAAAAAAAACGGGAATAAGAGAAGAAATAAGGTCGTGTGAACCTACTTCCATTCGCCGTCCAGTAATTCTCGATTCCCAGTGTGTTAGCTTCAGGGCCGCAGGAATAAATGGTCTGAAAATTGATAAGAAAAGATAATACTAAAACTTTGATACATAATTAATTTTGAATTATAATATGGCTCTAATTATAGGAAGTTTCAAAGAATTGTAAATAATACGAGAACAGTGCTTGCTCTCCCGCAATAATGCAAAGCTTCCTTGTTCGCATCCAAGATCCAGGTGCGTTAGGATTAAGAAATTAAGTTTACTAATATTTCTCATTTTACTATTTTTTATACCGCCACATATGCGAGTCCTATAGATTACAAAAAAAATGATATGCACGCTCGAACTTCAAAAGAGAGCTTTCACGTTGACCTAGTCGCGGGGTAAGAGCAAGATTTTTTAAGTAGATCCCCCAGTGTTTTTTCATCTGGATTTTGCCTTCTTGAATATGTATACGAAAGCTAGTGAAACAGGCTTAAGTGAAACAAGTGATTGTAATTTTGTGATTAAATTAAAATAATTATTTAAGCAAAAAGATATCCTTGATTTCATTTAGAACCCTTCTCATTTTTCTGATTCTGGAGAAAGAAATTGAAGAATGCATATTTAAATTTAAGGAATTTTTTTTTGCTTTGGAAATATTTTAGTTTCCATCGTAGACTTTCATAAAATCTTGCGGAAATATGTAATTAGAAATATCTGAACAGACAGTTAAACATGATGGAAACGTTAAATAGGGTCGAGGTGAATGAAAAGCCTATGAACAATAAGTAACTCATGCGTGAATGTAACGGTGAGAATTGACCTGTTGAGCATTGTTGATGTCCAGTGTCCACAAATTTGCAACTTCCCATAAAATTGTCGCGGGAAGTGTTTCTGCATAGCGGAAGTTTCAGGACAATAGCGAGCTCTATAATTACATGGAAAGTCCATAAGCAAGGCCCATACCTGTAAAAAAAATAAAAGTTGAATATAAAATTTGAAATAGATTGACTTTTAAATTATATTTTTTATTTTGATTTGTCATAAATCAATCTGAACTTGAACAAAGAAACTAAGCTCCTTTTCTAATAAAGTATCGTATCCGGGAGTCGATTATTGTAAAAAGCCGCCCCTGTTCTTGGACTCTGAAGGATAACGATTGCAGGAGAAAATAAATATACATAATGGAATAATCAGGATTGGCAATGTAAGGTAATATGGAATAATTTAAAGTAGGTAGAGTTTCAAGATCACATTGAACATTATAAATATTTAAACTACTTTATTTGCATCTAGGAACGATCTCTTGAATTTTGTTTGATAACACTAAAAACAGAGAAAATTATAAACACAAGGCAAACGAGAAAAGACCTTACTTTCAAATTTCTTATTCTTTGTTCCTTTATTAAGTTGATATTTTAATCACGAATCTAAAAAGTAAAAGAAAAAAATGAAAGGAATATCCTTGATTAGACAACTTCAATTTTTTAGACACAGCTTTGTACAAATACAAATGTTATAATTATATACAAAAACAAAATATGTTTATTAATTTATTGGTCTCTAAATTGGAACTCTTTATAGGATTAAAATTTTATCTCTATTTAAATATATTTTCCTGAATATGAGGAACCGTTTTAAAAATTAAATTAGATTTCATAAAATCTTAAAGGATTCAATTAGAGTTTCCAGGAATCAAAAAATTTCTATAAGTTCAAAGGAATTTTTAAGGACTTCATAGAATTGAAAGAAATTTGATAGGAACTTCAAGAAATTTCAAGAGCGAAATGAGTGTAAAATAAGAGACTGGGCCACAAGGAATAATTTCATTAAAAATTTATATCGAATATGTTAGAGCTTGTAGTTAAAATATAAGACAAATCTGTCGCTTAATTATCCTAAGTTTACATTTATAATTAAATGAAAACATTAGCTTAAAAAGCTGAGACTTACATGAGTACATACATAAATTAAGCTTGTTGAAGTTCTTATTGCTTCAACTTTTGCTTAATACTCGAATAGAAGGGTGCCAGACATTCCGCTTCTTTGCAGTGTTTGGAATGATTCCTGTCAGGACTCAAGATTCATCAGGACAACATCGACAGGTCGACAGGTCACAGGTAGGAGTTTTTTTTGCAGACCTTCTGACCTTGACGGTCAAAGTTCAAACCTTGAAATGAGTAGAGTTCTTAGTGAGTAATATTACCGAGGTAATATTCCCGTTCTCGGTAACGTTACCGAGAAGGTAACGTTAAAATAAATTACCTTAAAATTTTCGAGAATTTATTTTTTTTAATTTTTATCATTTTTTATCATTTTTTATTTTTTATTTCTAGGGGGGAAAAATCCTCCCCTTGGTGCCCCCCCTAGCTACGGGCATGGATTATCGACGGCCCTGAGACTACTCACTGACTTTCCGTTGGAGAAATTCTACCGTTGGCTGAAATTTGAATCGCGCGCCAAATTTTGACCAGTGGCAGCACACATTGGCAATCGGCTAGAGAAATACGGCCATTGGTCAAAATTTGGCGCGCGATTCAAATTTCAGCCAACGGCAGAATTTCTCCAACTGAAAGTCAGTGAGCAATCTCAGGGCCGTCGATAATCCATGACCGTAGCCAGGGGGGGCACCAAGGGGGATTGTTCCCCCTCTAAATGAAAAATAAAAAATATTTCTGTAGTAAGTACACTGTAAAAAATATTATCGTAATTTTACCACAATGAATGATGTGACCAATTAATGTTAAAAAATGTTAATTCTCATAAATTCTCGTTAATTCTCTTAAATTACGTAAGTTACGGTAACGTTCTTTGTTACCTTATCCAATTTTAAATTACCGAGAATTTTCGAACTCTAGAAATGAGACTTGCTGAAACCAAAGATATTTTACCAAAAATATCTTTGCTGAAACTCATATTGGTTTTATGACTACACTCGAATCTCCCAAATGTCATTTGAAAGAAACTTAACTTGACATTTGGGAGAACTTGAGATTTGGGAAGTTGACTTTTGAGAGACTCGAGTGTATTATGATCATGACATGTTGGTGGTTAGTGCTATGTATGTACCGCTGGAGAAATTCTACCATTGGTCAACATTTTACGCGCGCAATTCAAAATAAAATTAATTTAATTCGATTTTGAATCGCGCACCAGATTATAGCCAATTGTAAAATTTTTCTAGCAGGAAGCCACAGTCCCAACAGAGATGTCCCAACGAGGTCGCCCATTGGCTTCCTTTATTAAGAAGAAGAAGAAGAAGAAGAAGAAGAAGAAGAAGAAGAAGAAGTGAAATGAAATGGGTAGAGCCACTCTATATGAATTTGGTACACTCGAGTCTCTCAAATGTCAACTTCCCAAATCTCAAGTTTTCCCGAATGTCAAGTCCGTCTTTCTCAAATCACACTTGTAACCACTACGCATGCGTCGCGCTCGGCATTTGATTAGTTGCTATTAATCGCGCAATTTAAAATACTAAATAGCAACCAATCAGGTGCTAAGTGCGACGCATGCGCAGTTGAGTACGGAGTTCCTGTTTGGATGTTGGATCACTGAATGAGTGTCACAGCCAGTGGTTGAACACTAAGAGCAGATACACTGAGTGCACGTCGCTCTCCGGGTTTTAAATTAAATTCACTAAGAATTTTAGTGGTATCTGCAATTAATTAGTGGAATAAGTGCCGTATAGGATAATAACCATACTGGATAAACTATAATTCAACATGTGACAGTTTTAAAACGGCCTTGACAAAGAGCGGTGAGTGACCTTTTTGAATGGCATCTTGTCTAGTGTAAGTACACTACTATATCGTATATATATGCACTATATAACGTACGTGTACGCACTCAAAGGAGTAAAATGCACACGCATCCCTTCCTCTGCATACCTGTGCTTTCCCACGGAAAATGTAATTTATTAATAAGGACAACAGCGAGTAATGAACTCTAGTAAAAAATATTGAAGCCTGTCTCTATATATAGGTAAAAGAAGATTTGAAGAATCTTTTACACAGATAAATGTTGTTCGATCTCTCTTTAAAAACTAATCGGATCAATATTAAACAAATAAATCATATTTTCATTTGTATAATAGCGATGTGATTAAGCTTTTTCAGTAATTTCTTAAAAAATATATTTGAATTGTCAAAAGTAAATAGTTCTTACAATTAGCAACAATACAAGCATCTTGAAAACGCCTCTATGACTCTTTAATAATACAATGAATGTTTCAGGTGCATTTCTTTCGTTTGAATATAAAATAGAAATACAAACTACAATCATAATGCCTTTCGTTTACGTGAAATCTAGAGGATCTAGAGTAACTTTCATAAAATATACTACATATTTACAATACTACACTTACTCATTAATTAAAACGTTTTATTTTATAGACTTTTTCGAGCATACAATTTTCAACAATTTTAACTATTTACAATACTGCACTTACTCATTATTAATTAAAACGTTTTATTTTTTAAAGACTTTTTCGAGCAGAATAATTTTTTAACAATTTTTTTTAACAGTAGTAGCTTTGTTTATACGGTACATAAATTATTTCGGACTGAATCAATCGACAGCTAACTAAAGGAGTAGAAATTAATAAAAAAAATTCTGAGGTAATCATCGTAATTGTAAAGTACGTGATCAGTTCCCTGCTTACAAAACTTTATTAGACAGAGGACAAGGACCGACACGCGCCCCTTGTTCGTGGCAACAAATCAATATTTGGAGGGTAGGCGTCTCAACGACCGACGTCGACATGAGTCACTCACCCCTGAAGATGAGGTCCTGTTTCTTTTTCGCTTGTTATCATGTCTCTAGGAGCACTCTAGTGCTTCTTCTTAATTAAGCCCCACTTTTCGTATAGTATATACATATCCCTAAATCTTGTACTGTTACAATAAACCGCACACGTGCGCCTGCATAT
>CAJFCO010018433.1:80308-104108 GCA_904066015.1 Synergus gifuensis | reverse complement strand
ACAACATCAGGAAAATTACTTTTAGAAAGTTACTTTGATTATTGAAAATTAGAATATTTAAATAAAAGTAATCACTGTACGATCTTTATGTGATGTAAGAAAAAGTAACCGCCCACGTATGAATGGAAATATGTGACTCGACCGGTTCCAAAATTTAAAAGGATGGAATGAATACATTATTTATCTATAAATCCCATGATTTTTCCCATTTCTCTCTAAAAGTTTGTATTTATAAAATTATTTTATAAAATTTCTTATAGCATCTGTTTTTGAAAAATTGGTTGAGTAGATTCATTTTAAACTAATGTTAATCACCAGTTTTGTAAATTAACTATAACTACATATGTACAAAGATATCTTTCCTACATACAACAACGAAATTTTTATACAGGAACTTTTTATATCAGTGTGGGTCCCAATCGATAGCTTAATGAAGATATTGAGGTAATTTTTAGAATTACTACGACTATGAAGTCGTATAAACAAGGAAACGCTAATTTATGAGCTTTAAAGACGTCATCCGAGCGTAAAATGTAGGCTGGTGTACGTGGTGGGAACAGGTTCTATAAAATTGAGCGTTCTTCCATGAAACCTTTATCGTGAGTGAACATCTCTTGAGTTCGGTATAGATACCGGCCCTTCTAAATTCGTTTGAATACTGATCTCTTCATTAAATTCCTTCCGCCTTCCAGGAGCATTTCAGATATTTCGCAAAGCACTTGTATTCTCTTCCCGCTGTTTCGGTTCAGTGACGAATACTTAATTTTTTCTGATGGCTTCCCACGTCTCTACAGGAAAAGGATGGACCCTCGCAAATCACCCTCTTATAGTCAAACTGCGCATTCTCGAACAACCCTGACTGGAAAGCACTCAAAGGACCTTGAGCCAAAGGAGAGCAGCTTGGCGTTCACACGTGTGGTTATATTATTATTATAGTTGACTCGACCCTTTGCATTGTTCACAAAGGATGTTTCTGGAATGAAAAAACAATGGTAATCTAAGCCACTTCCATCAGCTTTACAAGTTCTACACAAAGTTGTTGATGATTTCTTTTGAGAAAAATCTCCTACGTAAGATCCTGTTTCATTTCTGATCTTTCAGAAATGAAATCTGAAAAAAAGAATCTTTCAGATTCTTTTCCTGTTTCTGATCTCCTAGAATCACCTACGTAAGATCCTGTTTCATTTCTTACAAGGAAAACATAGTTTCCAATACAATTAAACATAGCTGTACCTTTAAAGGATCTTACATAGGATCCTACATAGGTCCTACATAGATTCCTTTAAAGGATCCTACATAGGGACCTATATAGGACATTTTCGAGACAAAAAACTAATTTTTCAAAAAAAATGTCTCTTGACCATGTTTTTCTGTTGTAGGGCGGAATTGTTAGCCAATTACTGCATTACAATCTCAGAAGTGTAGAAACCTCTTTCGATAATAGCCAGGACCAGATTCCACACGAGAGGAACCTTTGCGTATCCCTATAATTAATAGTTTCTTGGGTAGAGGTATCTTCTGCCCTTTCCACATTTGCCTTTCGTGCGAGCCTTTGAAAAATAATATACCTATACCAATCATCTCTGGTATATTGCCTAAAGCTTCTGCTCTGTCTTCTCCTTGCACGCAGGTCCGTGGTCTTTCTACCCGTCTGAACGAAAGTCCTTTGCGAAACCGGCCCACCTTACTTGTTTTAATCCTTTTCGTTCGCTTCTTCTGTTCTTCTTTCTCGATACACTTGAACTACTAAGAGTGTAGATATTTGGGCTTCCAACTGAACGCTGTCGTAGTAGGTATCGATATGACTGGTAGAAATGAGCTAGCAGGACACCCTTAGGCGTTAAACAAGTATGCACATTGCACAAGTATGCGAGAATTGCGTTTCTATGTTCACCTGAGTATTACGATGAGGAGGGGACGAGAAGGTAAAAGGAAGAACAACTGAGGGAAAGATTCTTACGGTGCTTCCGTTGAATGCATACCAATGTGCTCTGCACGATATACGATTTGCAATTAGAAGTGTTAAATTAGAACGCAAAATGGTCTTGTAATAAAATTAACTTAGCATGAATAACTTAAATGTAGTGAAAAGAATTCCTGTCTTTTCCTGAGAAACATTATCTATGATTATAATTATAAATACTTGAATTCATTATTATATTACTCTGACCGAGATTATTAGAGATCGTAGGAGATGTTAAAAGTATAAAGTGAATAAATTCTTGTTACAGATAAAAAATGGCATCAGGAACGTCTTCCTTGAGAACGTTTTGAGTTCGAAGATGGGGAAGATAAGCACAAAATATGAGAAGACGCAGTAAAACGTGACATGGCAAGGACAATATGGATTGTTCTCTGCCTAACGGGCTTGTGCAGTTTTGTGGAAAGTTATCTGGCGGTACTTTCCTCGGATCTACGACCTGGTACTGTGGTCTTCGAGGCAGGTGTACCACAGCTAGGTGGCAGACGAAAATACGAGGTCTCGGGAGACCGTACTGCCTGGTTCGCTCGCAAATTGCTCAAGGTGCATCCTCACACAGGACGAGTCACCCTTGCAAAAAGCTTAAATTGCGACGGTCTTCAATATCCCCGGCTATTCACCTACTATGTCGACTCCACTAGCTCGAGGCTCGGTAGGCCCATGATAGACTACTACAGTTTACCACTAAGGGTATTAATCACAGGATGTGGTGGGGAAAATCAAGATTTAGCGGCTACCAACGGCTGGATGGCAGAGACATTGGCCTCCTACGCAATGCCAAGCACAGACAAGTTTACTGAAGTTTGTTTGAGAAGTTCGCAGTTGGTTGCGGCTTTGAGGGATTTCTTGCCTTACACTGCCCTCAAGGAATGCGAGACAAAATGGGGTGGCGTGGCAGATCCGAGATTCTTGATCGAGAGTGGAGCGGGTGACTTGGTTTCAGCCTCGGAGCAATGTTTAAAAGATCCTCTTTGGAAAATCTCGGTTTCTATGACTCTAAAATGCGAGTCTCCGCATCTGTCGGATGCAGAACATCGACTCAAGATTGTCTTTCACCATCAGCAGCTCGATGACTCTGATTTGGGTAGAAGAGTCAGGAGAGAGTTGCGAAATCAGTCACCTTTCTTCGAACAGGCGCTGTACGTTGCCGCTGTTGAAGAGGAAAAGGAAGCGGGTGAAACTGTGACCGTCGTTCGAGCTAGAGATCCCGAAGGTGGAACGGTCCGTTATTCGATGACATCGCTCCTAGACGGAAGATCGCAGGCACTTTTTCTTCTAGATTCTGCAACCGGAAGAGTCACTACACGTGCGAGACTTGATCGAGAGAGTCTGGAGGTTCACTATTTCAGGGTCTCGGCTGTTGATGACTCGTTTCCACCAAGAACTGGAACGACAATGCTACAAGTCAATGTTTTAGATGCAAATGATCACGAACCTATTTTTGAGTGGCCAGAGTATGAGGCATCAGTGCGGGAAAGTGTTCCAATAGGTTCCACCGTTGTCGCTGTCAAGGCTACTGATAAAGATGCTGGAAGAAACGCAGAAGTTGAATATGCCATAGTATCTACCACTGGAGGTGGTATCACTTCTATAACAGAGGATTCTTCTACTTTTAGGATAGACACAAGGTTTGTATAAATGTGTTTATAGTTAGAGGCGTACAATATATTGACGTATTGTATAATTTGGAAATGATTATAATTAATATACATATATTCCATTTTTTTTTCATAGGTCTGGAGTTGTCACAACAAGAACGGCCCTTGATAGAGAAAAGACTGAAGTTTATACAGTAATTCTGCGTGCTTCCGATCTTGCCACTCCTCCTACAGCTAGAAAGACTGCAACAACTACTTTGGTTGTTCGCGTATCAGACGACAATGACAATTACCCACAGTTTTCTGAACGAACTTATTCTGTCACTGTTCCAGAGGATCTTGATTATACTAGTGATCCTATTATTGCGAGGATCAGAGCCACTGATGCTGACACTGGTAACAATGCAGCAGTTCGATACAATATTATTGGCGGAAACATTCAAAACACTTTTTCGATAGACTCTCAAAGTGGTGACGTAAGTCTGGTGAAGAACTTAGATTATGAAAATGCGAAAAATTACCGTATAGTAATTCGAGCGCAAGATGGTGGCTTGCCAGCTAGATCTAATACTACCCAACTTTTGGTTCACATCAAGGACGTTAATGATAACTCGCCCAGATTTTACACGAGTCTCTTTCAAGAAGCTGTGTCTGAAGGAGAACCTGTAGGATATAATATTGTACGAGTGCAGGCTTACGATGCAGACGAAGGTTTGAATGCTCAAATTAGGTACGTCATAGGTGCCAGAGATTTCTCTGGCGCATCGACGGAAAACTTTCCGATTGCTGTGAACTCGGAAACGGGATGGATCTATACAGTAAAACAACTAGATCGGGAAGTGTGCTCTAAATATCAATTTACAGTGATTGCTAGTGATTCTGGAGAACCACCTCAGTCCGCAAGTGCTTCAGTTATTTTAACGGTTACTGATGTTAATGACAATGATCCCTATTTTGATCCCAAAAATTACGAGGTTGTTGTTTCTGAAGATGTACCAACGGGAACTCCTGTCACTTCTGTAACTGCCACAGATCCCGATGAGGATTCAAGGATTCATTACGAGATTACCGTTGGAAATACAAGAGGTCGATTTTCCATTACATCCCAAAATGGACGTGGTCTTATCACAGTTGCACAGCCCTTGGATTATAAGCAAGAAAAAAGATTCGTATTGACCGTTACAGCTACAGATTCTGGGGGACGCATTGATACAGCTCTTGTCTATGTAAACGTATCTGATGCAAACAATTTCGCTCCTGTTTTTGAACGTGCCCCATATTCAATTTCCGTTTTCGAGGATGCTCCCATAGGAACCACGGTTCTTATCGTTGGTGCTACAGATTCCGACGTTGGACAAAATGCACAAATCACCTACAGTTTAGGAACTGATGGAGGAGAACAAGAACCTTCAGAGTTCGTCATCAATCCACAAACTGGGGCTATTACTACCACTCGTCTCCTAGATCGAGAAAAAATATCAGGTTATTTACTAACTGTAACTGCAAGAGATGGTGGAGTACCTCCGTTGTCAGACACTACTGATGTAGAGATTTCCATAACTGATGTCAATGATAATGCACCAATTTTCGAATTACCTCAATATCAAGGATCAGTAGTGGAAGACGTTCTCGTCGGTACCAGCGTTCTTAAAGTGACCGCAGAAGATGCTGACATAGGACTGAATGGAAAAGTAAGTAGTTTAAAACGCAGTGTATTATATTATTCTTCATATTTACTCATATATATTTTCTTACGAATTATTTACTTACGACATTTTATTTTGAACTAGGTGCGATATAGTCTGGAAGACAATGGAGATGGCGCATTCGTGATTGATCCTGTCACTGGAGTAATTCGCACAGCTAAGACCTTGGATAGAGAGTCAGTGGAAAGGTACAACTTAAAAGCAATAGCTGTTGACAGAGGTTCTCCGTGTCTTTCTTCCTCTGTACCAGTCATAATTAAGATCGAGGACATCAATGACTCTCCTCCAGCTTTTGAAAGTGATAAAATACTTCTCTATATTGCTGAGAATTCACCCATTGGCTCGACTGTTGGTGAAATTTATGCTCACGACCCCGACGAAGGACCAAATGCGGTGGTTCAATATTCTATTATAGGAGGAGAAGATGCAAACAGTTTTTCTTTACAAACAAGACCTGGGGCTGATCGTGCAGAGTTAATAACTTTAGAAGAGTTAGACTACGAATCATCAAAGAAAAAGTACGAACTAGTCATTCGTGCTGCTTCTCCGCCTCTGCGATCAGATGCTTTAGTGCAGATCCTCGTTACAGATGTAAATGATAATGCTCCCGTGTTGAAGGACTTCCAAATCATTTTTAATAATTTCAAAGACTTTTTCCCACAAACACCAATTGGAAAAATTCCTGCAGTTGATGCCGATGTTACAGACAAACTGGTTTACAGTATTTTGGCTGGGAATAATGCAAATATGATATCATTGAATAAGTCTTCAGGAGAAATTACCTTGTCACCACAATTGAATACAAATGTACCCAGAGTCGCTACCATGGAAGTGTCAGTAACTGACGGCGTTAATGAAGCAAAAGCTACAATGACATTATCCGTGAGATTAATTAGTGATAAAATGTTATTTAACTCCATTACCGTAAGACTGGATGATATGACCGTCGAAGCATTTTTAAGTCCACTTTTAGGATATTTTTTGGATGGCTTAGCTGCAATAATTCCTTGTCCGACAGAAAATATATTTATATTCAGTGTTCAAGAAGATACAGACGTACATGGCAAAATTCTTAATGTCAGTTTTTCTGCTCGTAAAGTAGAGCCCGGTTCTGTTGATGAATTTTACAGCCCTCAATTTTTACAAGAAAGAGTCTACCTGAATCGTGGTATTCTGGCACGACTGGCCAGGGTAACAGTACTGCCCTTTGATGATAATTTATGCGTAAGAGAACCATGTTTGAATTTTGAGGAGTGCGTGACAGTTTTGAAATTTGGAAATGCTTCTGGTTTCGCCAACAGCGATACTGTTCTCTTTAGACCTATTTATCCAGTTACAACATTTTCCTGCAAGTGTGCAAAGGGTTTTACTGGCAGCCGAGAGTCTTATTTATGTGATACTGAAGTCAATCTTTGCTATTCTAATCCTTGCAAAAATGGTGGAACTTGTCAGAGAAAAGAGGGGGGATATTCGTGCTCATGTCCTTCTGATTATATTGGTGACAATTGTGAGATCTCCCTGAATAACGATACCTGTATTCCTGGTCTTTGTAAAAGAGGCTCTCAATGCCAAGTTAGGACTACCGGAGGATTTATTTGTGAAGGTTGTCCGATAGTACCTCTAGAAAACGTGACACCCCTTTGTGAACTGAAAGCTCGCAGCTTTAGCCCAGCAACATTTTTAACTTTTGCTTCTCTAAAACAACGACATCGATTTCATTTGAAATTGAAGTTTGCAACAGAAGCTATGAACGGAATCCTGTTGTACAACGGAAGATACAATGAGAAACATGATTTCATAGCATTAGAAATCGTTGATTCACAAATCCAGTTCAGCTTCTCGCTAGGTGATGAAGTCACTAGAGCCTCCGCTAGTATTCCTGGAGGTGTCTCGGACGGACAATGGCATGAAGTTCAAATTTCTTATATCAACAGGACAGTCGTTGTATCTCTAGATAATTGTGATGAAGCTTTGGCCCTAAAATACGGAGACAAACTGGGTAAAAAATGGGCTTGTGCCGGCAAAAGTGAACAAATGTTAGAGACCCGTTGTAATCTAATTACTGAAACGTGTCATCGTTTCTTAGATCTCACAGGTCCGTTACAATTGGGTGGTTTACCAACGATACCTTCGAGTTTTCAGGTCAGGAATAAAGATTACACAGGTTGCATCAGTGACTTTCATATCGACCACCAGTTCATTGATTTGAATTCGTTCGTGGCTGACAATGGCACAACTGTTGGTTGCCCAGAGAAGAAGTCTTTTTGTGATACCACGCCATGCTTTCATGGTGGAAAATGTCGTGAAATTTGGTCCGGATATATATGCGAATGCGAAGAAGGATTTAGCGGTCCTCAGTGCAGCGAATCAGTTATAAAACCGTGGAGATTCCGAGGTGATGGACTACTCAGTTTTAATCCTTTGTTGAGACTCATTCAATTACCCTGGGTTACAGCTTTCAGTCTGAGGACCCGGGAACAAAATACTTTCCTTATGAGTGTCCAGATTGGTCAAAACAGTTCAGCTGTCTTTGACATTAAAGATGGGAAATTGACTGCATCCTTAGATGGAACGGACATCATCAGAACGTGGACAAATATTGCGGACGGAGAGTGGCACAGACTAGAAGTAGTCTGGCAAAGTGGACAAGTCTCTTTAGATACTGATTATCGAAATAGACCAGTAATTTCACCGCTACTTGCCAAGCTACATGGTTTGTACATAGGTAAAATTCTTATCGGTGGTGTGGACGAGAATAATGGTAAAGACTTACCATTCTTCAGTGGATGTATACAGGATGTACGAATTGGCACGAACCAATCTATTCTACAGGAACCAACAGTCGAAAGGAACATTGAGAGTGGATGTATATCTGAAGAAGAATGTCGGTTCGATTGCCCTGATTCTGCAATTTGCGTTAAAAAATGGGAATCCAGTGAATGCGAGTGTACAAAAGGACACGTTGGTCAAAGCTGCGAGCAAGTTTGCGAAATTAATCCATGCAGTATATCTGGAACTTGTGTGGAAGACCTTAATATGGATCGAGGCTATAAATGTGAATGTGACTCACTTGAATATTCAGGCGCATATTGTGAGGTCAAAGCTGAACAACCATGTCCATCAAACTGGTGGGGTTCTCCAGTTTGTGGCCCGTGTCATTGCGATGAATCTCGGGGCTACGATCCAGCATGTAATAAAACAACTGGCGAATGTACTTGCAAGGAGAATCACTATCAACCGCCAGGTCAGCAGGAGTGTATTCCATGTGATTGTTACTCAACAGGAAGCTTTGGACCACGTTGTGATCGTGAAACAGGACAATGTCCATGTCGACCGGGTGTAAGTGGAAGATCGTGTACGGCCTGTCCTACTGCCCTAGCTGAAGTAACTCTTCAAGGTTGTCAAGTGGTTTACACAGGATGTCCAAGGTCGTACGCTCAAGGACTATGGTGGAATAGAACAGATTTTGGTTTGAGCGCCATAGCCGCTTGTCCTGGTAAAGCTATTGGAAAAGCCTCGAGATATTGTGATGATAAACTTACTGGTTGGCAACTTCCGGATCTATTTAATTGCACCTCTGAAGCGTTCATAAAACAAAGAGAAAAGCTTGCTGATCTAGAGGCTGGATTGAAAACTTTAAATACTTATGAAGCTGTACAAACAGCGATGGATCTACACTATGCTGTCAATGTGACAAGAAATATGTACGGAGCAGATGTATTGGTGGCTGAGTCTTTGCTTACTATGTTACTTCACTATGAAGAAAGTCTAGAAGGCCTGAATCTAACTCACAGTCAAGACAAAGATTACGTTTCCCATTTGGTGGGTATTGCCGGAGCTGTTTTGAGAACGAAACATCTGGAAAATTGGAGTAGAATTGAATCTCTCACTAAAGATGGACCAGACGCACTTTTGGAAACTATGGCCAGATATCTAAAAACTCTAACAGCTTCTCAGCAGGATACATTCACAAATCCATTTGAAGTTGTAGATCCTAACGTCGGTAAGAAAATGGATATTTACTACAACCTTTTTCTTTAGTTCAATTATTTCATTAAATTTTAAATAATAAAATAATTTTAGTTCTGGGTTTGGACGTTGTAACTTCGGAGAGCTTGTACGGTTTTGAAGCAGCGGAATATAAAGAGGATCTATCAGTTTCCACGTCAAGACCATTTGAAGCTGATAGAAAGGTTGTTATCCCAGACACGTCGGCCTTTTTAACATCATCAAGTCATCTTGGGCAATCTGTGAGTTTTCCAAAATACAACAACTACATGCCAGATCCCAGAAAATTTGACTCACACTCGAAAGTCCACATACCACTTAAGTTGTTGGGAATTAAAACTGTTGATCAAGGAGATCTTAATGTGAAAAATAGCCTGAGCAGTGGAAAGGCTGTTTTGAGTTATGTACAATATCGAGAACTGGGTACTTTACTACCTCGCAGGTAATATTCAATTTCCAGAAATTTTAATTAAATTAACATCCGGTACACTTCTCAATATTTAATATTTTAATAAATATTTTAATTCCTGTAGATTTGATGACTCCGTAACAATTAGATGGGGTGTAGAAGTTGCGGTTGGATCACCAGTTATAACTGTATCAGTTTTGATTCCATCAGAAAATGGTTACAAATCTTTAAGTGGAGTTCCACTTCAATATCCAGTACAAGTACGTCTGTGGCTTAGCGAAGATGATGGTACAAAAACGCGCGTAAATCCACAATGTGTACACTGGAGTACAGCAAGAGGGTAATTATCACATAACATTAAAAACGTACTGTTATTCTGAATTTAAAACACCTGTTCACTTCTCATAGGTTTGGCGAATGGAGTCGAATGGGTTGCACTACTGAAGTCGACGACACGACTGTAACATTAGGAAGGCTGGTCAACTGCTCATGCTTAACGTTATCTACATTTGCGGTATTGACTGACGTTTTAGATCTTGAATACGTGCCAGAGCCATCATTGCTGGAAGATGTCACTAGTTACAGTGCATTCATGCTCGCTCTGCCATTATTACTATCAGCTTTACTTATTTTAGCTTTGATTCGTGGTACTGCAACCAATTCCAATAGTATCCACAAGAATTTAGTTTTCTGTGTCTTTGTGGGTGAATTGCTGTATCTAATCGCTTTGAAAGCGAGAAATCCACTTATTGCAAATGAATTTACTTGTAAACTGACTGCGATAGGCTTACACTATGCTTGGCTGAGCGCTTTCGCTTGGACTTTGGTGGATTCTATTCATTTGTATAGAATGTTAACAGAAATGCGAGACGTAAATCACGGCCAAATGAGATTTTATTACACAATGGGTTATGGATTTCCGGCTATTATAGTCGGTTTGACAATTGGCGTGAGAGCTGATCAATATGGAAACTTTTACTTGTAGGTTTATTTCAATTATTTAATTTCCTTTAATTGATCTGTATATGTATGAGTAAATCAATATGACCGCTTTCATGTTACAGTTGTTGGCTCTCGATTTATGAAACCGTAATTTGGGCACTGATCGGACCAATTTGCATGGCAATTTTTATGAATTTTTGCATCCTGATGATGTCCGTCCGTGCAGCATTTACTCTAAAGGAACATATATTGGGCTTCGGCAATTTAAGAACACTTTTATGGTTATCCGTCGCCTCTTTGCCATTACTAGGAGCAACCTGGACTCTAGCCGTTCTCAGTGCCTCGGAAAACTCGCCAACTTTGTCATATTTACTCAGTATTGCTATCGTAGTTCACGCGGCCTTTAGTCTTATTGGATATTGTTTCATCAATAGTAGAGTAAGAAGAAATTTATACTTAAGTGTTTTGAGATGCCTAGGAAAGAAGACTCCACTTTTAGAAGGCAGCATGGGAAATGCAAGCAGCAATCAAAATATAACCGGTCAATCGGTAAGATTTTCGAAAACTCTGCTTTGCTTATAAACTGTACTCTAATGTCTATTTCAGAATGATAAAAGTAGCAATTGTTTTTGTTTTTTTTTTCTGGTAGCGTTCCGCGTTAGCGTACTCTTCGGCCTATAGCGGAACGGAATCCGTGTGCAGAAGAGTCCACGTGGGAGTTTCAACTAGCAGTACAACTTCAAGAAGTACAAATAAAACTGGTTCCAGTCCATACCGCAGTGATGCTCATCTTCGTCATACTTCAACATCTACAAGCAACTATAATAGTGACCGTGATCCTTATACATCGGCCAGAAGTCATCGTTCCACTTTGCATCCTGGACAAGGTATGTCAAAAATATAAAAACTCTTGACCTTGAAATACTTCATTATTATTAATCCATGTTTCTTTAAAAAGAAGCTGGTGATCAACGTTCACCGCGTAGAGACTCGGAATCAGATTCTGATGGGTCTCAAGCTGATGCAGGAGGTAGAAGTTTGGATCTAGCCAGTTCGCATAGTTCCGATGACGAAGATGTTACTTCAAAGTCGCACAAAAATATGGGGGTATCAACTCAACAACCTGTCACGCACAGCTACCTTCCCAATATTCACAATACTGCCACTGAACACTTGAACATTCTTTGCTCAAATACAGAACTTTTTCCGAATATTAAACCAATTTACGCACCAAGGTGGAGTTCACAACTGCCAGAAGCATATTTGCCAACAAATGGTATGAGAAAGCGAAAATTGAAAATTATAAGTTACATATATAACAACCTAGGTCCAATTATTATCTAATATTTACTAATATGTCTTTTTTTCTGACAATAGATATTCGTGGAAGTCAATGGTCTGGTGGCACAATATCCGACAACGAAATAGCATCTAACAAAACTTCAAGTCCAAATCCGTTGCCTTATCCTGATATGAATTCGCCTCTGAAGAATCAGATAGACGAGAATTGTTCTGAAGGAGAAGAGAAGCTCCACCATCTTGGAGAAAAATATCTCTTTCCCTATACTGCCGAAGAAGACCACACTGTGTCTCCGACGCCCTACATGCTTTCAATGTCCTCGCGAATTTTAAACTCTAGTATGAGTCACCATTCACAGAACTCGAATCATGAAAATATGAGCGGGTCTGAGAGGTATGGTAGTTTGAAGAGAGGACAAAGCCTGCATGGCTCTCAACATGATAATCTGAATGGTGTAGATAGATACGGAAGTTTGAAACGAGGCAAAATCACACCAACAGTGTTGGATGGCGCATCAGATTATATATTGCCTATGAGCGACAGGATATTATCGAGCAATTTAACACATGATTTGCAATATAGCAATGAATTAGCAGCTCTGAGGGAACAACACCAGCAACCCGAACATGAACAAACTATCGCTGAGGCTGAGTGAGTATAAATCTTTAATTTCAGTTTACAACGAGGGGCTAACCACTCTTTAAAATTTTTTAAATTCTGTGAGATCTTTGAACTCTGAATTACGTTTAAAATTCATGAGGTCAACTCCTCGGTTTACAATTAATTTACGTAACTTCCATAATTATAATTTAAAAATATGGTTAATAATTAACATTTTTGGCGATGGTTTAATCATAATTATTTCTTTGGTTTTGGATATATACGTATACTTGGTCTATCATTAGATGGTATTGGAACGTTCTATAAACTAACTGTAGTGTCTTTTCTGTACTCTGCTTACCTCTACGTACCATCATTAGTGAAGAGGTAAGAATACTTTTAATAATAATAATTGAGAATGTTAAGGGTGTGTGTTAGATTATGCTATCAGAACTTATTGGCTTTACATTACGTGAAATTTATGATATTCCCTATTTCAGGAAGGATATTAATGCTGAAACGTCTGTCTGACAATCTTCACCTACAAAGAAGTACCGTACAAAGAAATATTTTAGACTATCCATTTACAAAAGCGACATAAAGTTAGCATATATGTATATTTTAAGCAATGGCCATGACTGTGCTTAAACGCGTAGCCATATTGATTAGCAAGTATGTGTGAGTGCCTATTTTTAAACTTATGCAAAATGCTTAAACATATTTACTTCGACTTTGATTGTTGTTAACAATCTTTAAACTAAATTTTTAAAGTTTTTTAGTATCCGGGTTCGTCGGCAATTGTCAACACAATGTATGTAGGGTATGTTTTGTATGAGTGTAATGATAAGACTGGGATAATTTTCTGTGATGAACCGGTAATAAGTTCATGACATGTCATGTCCACCAGCGTTACTTATAATCTTAGCAAGAAGAAATTTTTTAACTTGTTAACGATAGTAAATAGTGTGCTGGACGTGTTCACGAGTGGAGTTTACATATTCAGTTTTTAATTAACTAAGTATTATCTACAATCGAATTCATGACTGAAAAAAGACAATTGCATTAATCGAATGCCGGAAAAAACATGATCTCTAGCTGATTTCATCTTGTGTACTTAATATTGTAAAACTTCGTACCTTACTTTTGTAATTCAGTACTGTGCAATGTATACATTCCATCTTTTTTTTTATTTAGATTTATATAATTTTCTACTTCTTTACATGCCAAGCAGATTAGTAAAAGAAAAGGAAAAAAAAACGTATGATTACGTGTCATAATACTCAAACTTTTGTATATATTTATATACGAAGAAACACGAGAAAATACAAATAATTTATATTACCTTAAAAATCGTTTTCTAATATAAAATACCGTCCTTCTATGGCTTGTATATATTTTCCCACATCCTCTGATTTCTCAATGGTGCTAAGTTTTCGTGTACACGTCGTTGATAAAAATGACTTTTATTCTTATTCTTATCTGAAAATATAAATAAATTACAAAATATGTATAATTAGATTAATACTCGGAAGAGTTTCGTCATTCACGTAAACTCAACGTCCAACATTGAAACGGAGAGAGTCCACGAAGGTACGATTGACATATATGTAATATATGTAATGCAGGTGGGTATTATCCAAGACGTATTTATACGATTTAGAAGACTTGATTCAGATTATTACACAATATTTGCTTAAAATTAATTTTTCGTAGGACGCGAGCGTCTTCGAATTGTACATTTTTCATCAAAACTAATTTGATTGCGCTTTGGTTACAAGTGTTTCCCTTTGCACCACATTTATGTTAATAAACTTTCTCGTTGTTGACGCGTTGTACTAATTGACTAAAAATCGCAATCAAACGAGATTCAATGTTTAATGCGTTCACGTACAACAACTAACCACTAAGACTAGGAATTATAATTGTTACACGGTGCTCTCTGTATCTGATGCTACTGAGAGCGTTTGTAATTTGGGCACCGAATAATTTTCAACGTGACCTGATGATCGACTTGAAACCCTTTCCAGTGTTGTGGGTGCAGAAGGGGCGTCTTGATTCGCTTTGGGAGGTATTGGCGGAGGACTGACCTGCAAAGAAAAAAAAAAAAGTTAAATGCGAAAAATTAAATGTTTTCTAAGCTTCTTTTGTCTGCACTTACCTCTTCGTCAGGAAGTATATGGGATCCATGGAATGTGCCGCTGGGGAAACTACTACCCGTAGAAATATTTAAAGCGTTTATCACAGAAGGCGGTGAAATGTTCATTATCTCGTTGCATCTCGTCCTCGGCTCGAAGTCTTCGTAACTTAAATTGTTTAAATGTGTTAAATGTGACTGAACTGAGTGAAACTCTAAAAGACTGGCAGTGGAAATACCGCTATCCCGTAAGTCGTTTGGTTCGGTTTGTTGGTCTGAATCATCTTCGTAGCACTCAGTGCTACGTTTCTGGATTGTTCGTTTTGGTGGTGCTGGTGGTCCAATTGAGCTTGCATTTGATTCTCTTTTATCTGGAGCTGCAGCAGAAAAAGTATATTAGATTTGCGTTTTATTTAATTTTTTTCTGTTTTTTTTTTCAAAGAGCTATCTTCATCTTGGGTTATTTGATTTTAAAAGTTAACGTTTACTTTTGGTTAGTTTATTATTAGATTCTTACTGCAACCTCTTGGTGGTAGTGGTGGCGCGGGTTCAGATCCTGATTCACTCCAAGAAGTCCTAATATTGGTTTGGTCGCCGCCATCAGTCGGAGTAGGTAAAGAGTGTCTCAGTGGAAGCTTAGGACTCAAAGGTTTACTGAGTGTTCTCTGATGGGTCGGCCTTGGTGGAGTGGTGCCATAACCCACAGACCGAGGTCGAACTTCCCTCTGAGGAATCGGTGGAGGACCACCATCGACTTTAGTGTAAAATCCTTCGTCGTCGGGCATTCCATCAATATCCGTGTTTGATGTTCTACATCCAGCAGTTTCCAGAGTAAGTGGACGAAGTTTTTCAACGATCGGAAGAGGAGGTAACGGAGAACTGGAAGCGAAAATTGACATATTGGTACACGAACCTTGCATTGTGAATTCTGAATACCAATACCTGTTCTTTACGATATTTGGTTATTTACTTTATAATGCTATCTTGATGGAGTAACCGCTGCTTACTTAGAGGTCCTAGACCCAATTTCAGTTGATTAAATCTTTCGATCAACCTCTTATGCAACGGTTGCACGCCTGCTGGAGCAATCTGGCCGTGGAGATGTAAACCTGATTCTAAAACGCTCATCTGATCAAGAATCAAATTTTTCAAGCGATTAACATGCGGTACCATGTCGGGATTTTGCCGTGCGAAATCTGGAGTTAGAAATGCCTCCAGGTATTTTGTTATGCCACCCATTACATTAGCGTCAATAATTCCTTGCAATCTCATGCTGAATGGATTTATGTTTCTAGTTGGCTCTGCTGTGTACTGTGCTATTAATCTTCTGAGTTCTCTTTCCACACTTTGCATAGTTTCACAAGCGTATTGCACTGGAGCCAAAAGTTCTGATCGTTTGTCTATCACTTCAAACCATCGAAGGATGCCAGGTAATTTAGCTTCCGTCATAAGTGTTGTGCGTTCAATCCACAGGGATTTGAATTCATTTTCGCGATCAACTTGCCCTCTATGCATAGGTCGATCAAATGTAAATTTTCGTACATCATTCACGAGATAGAAAGCAATAACCCGATCAGGAACTTCTATCGCTCCTGAACCCAGACTTCCTTCCTCAGGAATTGGTTTCACGTTACAAATTTGTATATCTAAATTGAAATTGACCGTAATTAATTAATTGACTTAAGTAATTTTGCTGAAGCAAAATAATACTATGAGACTTACATTGTCCTTCAGAGGTGAGGATACTTTCGTCAGGTGGTGCATTTTTCATTAAAATTTGTGCGCTTGGAAACTCTGTTTGAAGTCTCTGCGTAAAAGCACCTATCCTTTCGTATTCTAATCCGCGATAAATGAATAACTTGTTCTGAAACATTAAAAAAATCAAACTTGCTTTAAACTTGTCACAGAAAGGCTTAAATTGCACAAAATATTAGCAGAATAAAATATAATTCAACATACCCGTACAAAAAGGGGGAAACTTAATCCATAAAATCCGACTCTAAAATATTCAGGTTCCGGGCGAAGTTGCGTCAATATATTATCCAAAAATTTTGCCTGCACTTTCAGAATCTGGCTTAATTTTGCGTAATCATACAGTCCAGTCTCGTACAAAACGGCCAATTCCTTACAAAGTGGTATACCCTTTTCCCAACATTTACCACGATCAAAATAATGGATAATTTGATGATAAAGCAGCTCTTTTCGCTGCCACTCTGGTTGTTGAACATGAGTATGATCCGAAGGTAGAACTGTAGATCCCCAGCTGAGCTGATCAGCGTACAATTTCATTGTGAATCCTGCCTCAGTGTAATTTTCGGCCGCTAAATGTAGATCGTGAAGTTTATAAATATAACGCAAGTACATCTCTTTTCGATTAAACTCGTTCTTGTAAAAGTTCTGCAAGAAAAATAAGAAGATACCCATTTTGATAAATTATCTTGAATGCCTTAAGGAAGACTAGTGTTAATCTTTCAAATTTCATCGTTTTCCACACGTGCAATCATATAGTCATAAATGGCACGTGGCTTAATGAAATTAGCGTAGAACAATTAGCGAAGTTCTTTACCAATAAGTTCACGGTACAGGACATGCGTTTGTCTCGATTCTCGTCACCCTGGATAACGCTTCTGTAATCAAGTAGCCTCTCCAATAATCGCGTAACTGACGTAATAAACGCAGTACCACTGTCCTTCCAGGTTGGATCTTCTGATTGTACTTTATTTAATAATCTGTGTGACCAAAAAGATGCAATACAATGTTAGTTTAGAATACTAGACGATATAAAAATCTTAATAAAAAATCTTGATATTATCGCCTAAAATACAAACTTACACTGCGCTCAAGTGTTCCCTAAAGCGGCATGAAAATGTAAAAAATAATTTGAGTCTAAAATCTTGCATTAATTTTTCGATTATAACATACATATATTCAGAACCAAAGTGAAATCAAACTCCAAATTAAAAACTGATATTAAAGTACTAATCAATTTATAAAGTTTGCTGTACTTACATGGTATTGAAAAGTTGTCTGTACTCGTCATCGCCTTTATTTTCACTAATTAAAATGTCTAATTTATCTATTAACTCCGACTCCACGGACTTGAAACTACCTCGAGCTTTCTGTTCGCACTCCATCATGTCGAAGAAGATGTGCAAAGTAGCTTTTCGTAGGTCACTTTCTGGGACCAAAGTTACTTCCAAAAATGGACCCACCATTCCAGGGATAAACTCTAGCTTCCGATCACCCAATCGTGACCACATAGACAATATTTGGAAACCCATTAGTACTCTCATGTCTTCATATTTTTCAAAAATCTTTTCTCGTTTCACCTCAGAAAATTGTTCGAGTTGTAACGAAGGTTGAGTGAGATAAGCGACAGCCAAATTAAAATACGTGGACCACAATTGAAAATCAAAGTTGTTATGCAAAAATCGGAAAGCTAATGGCTGAGCGAGTTCTTCTAAAGACTTCAAAATGACACTGTTAGCTTGCATTCTGATGACAAGCCAGTCTTCAGGGAAAATCGACTGCTTGACTAAATCCCTGAGAACAAGAAAGACTTCTAGAAGAAATTTCTTCAAAGGCTTTCGATCGCCACCTAACGTTAATTCCTCCCAAAGTCGGGAATAGTGATATTCATCTAGAAGTTGAAGTAGGCCTATTAAACAAGCCACCAAACAGCCTAAAACAGGACCATTGGCCTTAACAATAATCAGTATCGTTTGTACCAGAATCTCCAAAATAGAGAGAACTAGAGTTTCAATGTCATGATGAATGCAATTGTTGACCTTATTCCTATCTCCAGCTTTCTTATACAAAAAGTTCAGTATGTCGCCAAGGATATCTGTACATGTTTTTAATTCTTCCCTTTTAACCAGATGAATCCTCAGGTGTTTGCAGATTGTCATAAGCAGGAGGTTTCTGCTCTCATCGTCTTCGAAGAGCTCAGATGTTACCAAATATTTTATTGCTTGCAGCTTGGCTTGCATTAATTGCGGTGGCGGATCTCGCAAAATCGAGTCCAGCATTGTGCATGTTAACTTAACAACTTCCAGGACTGGTAACACCGCGACCAACTGCTCAAAAACAGTTGAAATTGATGACAATAATGCCACTTGAGATGGTAAAACCATGTCATAGGAAAGCGTAAGCATTTTATTAAGTGCTATGAATACGTTATATAAATCAGTTTTAAAACTGTCCTCGTATTGACCAGCTGTCGCCCTTGCAAATAACAATCTACTTTGAATGATAAATTTGAAAATGTATTCCAGGGACCGAAAACACTTCATGATAGGTTCCTGTCGTTCTGACGCGGTTACCCAATCTGCACAATGTTCAACACTACTCAAAAGGCCTTTATAAACTAGAGCAGCAGCAAAGTGACCAGAAATGTATGCGTTCATGACCGGTTTGAAGTGTTCAAACTTGGAATCTTCAAGTAAACTGAATATCGATACTAGTACTTGAAAGACTAGTCCCGAATAAACTGTAGAATTCCCGTCTTCAGTGTGAAACATAGAAAAGAGAGCATCCAGAATGTCTTGTAAAAACTTCACTACTTCTTCTCCATCTAGTTTTAAAACTTTGGTCAAAGAATCCGATATCCTTTCAGGGTGTGCTTTCCACTGCAACAAGCTTAATATATCGACGTTTTGAGTTAGTTTTGTGCTGCAGAGTAAGGTCGTGATAAAAACCGCTTCTTTAGGAGATCTCGTAAACGGTGGGATACCTTGAAATCATAAAACATTTCTTCATTATATAATCCGTAAATTAAAACAAATAAAAAATAAAGAATTTTCAATTTACCTGGATAATTTGGTTCTCGTGCAGTGCTAGGCAGAGATAAATAACTAAGAGATTCAAGTTTGATTTTTTCTTCGCATTTGTATATATGAAGCTCATGTTGCCCATCTTGCAATGTAGCACCACCAGCTTCCATTAAACGAACAAAGGCGAATGCAAATAATTTCTTGTCGTTCTTATCTCGCGCTGAAAAATAATTAATTTTTAAACAATATATACTAAAAATTCCAAAAAATGTTTCAAAAATCTAAAAACTACGAATATTTCCTTACTGGAGCAATGTCTGAATTCAAAGCGAACGTGACTCCCGTAAAACTTATCAATAGGTACTGCCAATCTCAGTGTTTCTGCCCAGGTGGGACTATTGTGATGATATATAACCAAGCTTTGGTATTCGGAACTTCCCTCAGTTCCGGCTGCCCCGAACAGGACACCTTCTAAGGGTTGACCTTCAGCGTCTAATACGAGCACAGTCACCTGTATAAAACGAAAAGAATTTTTCCTAATCCATTCTAAAAGAGACATTTCAAAGACACTATTATCTCTAAATCTAAAGATCTAGAGATCTAGACAGTGGTCTCACCTCGATATTTTTGCCAGTCGACTTGCCTCCGCGTTCAAACTCTCCTCGTTCTAATCTCAGGTACAGGTCATTCCTGACGTCACCAGGCATTATGACATCGGAAAAGCCAAGCTTTTTTGTTAAACAGATATTCTTGAAAAGCAAGGGATTCTCATCGCGTACCTGACTTAATTCGCCATGAAGTACTCGAAAGGAGACAACAATGCCATAATTTGGTTGACCAGGAAGCGGAGAACATTTGTTGTTACGAATTATTTGCTCGTGTAATTGATGAAATTCCTTTTCATCTCCCTGATAAACCTATAGTTCAAAATAAATACAAAAAAAAAGATTTAATAATGTTCTAACTTTACAAAAATGTTAAAAAAAAATGTTAGAAAAAATGTTCTCATATCAGATTATATTTAAAATTTAATGAATCGTGTTTTTGATACAGTCAAATGACTATTTCATTTGATTAGTCTGTATTCGAGTCACGTTCACTACACGTAAGACGAGGTGGGAATTTCACACAGGGGACAAGCCTGATCCATGAAATGACTATGTTATATTAAGTATGCTAATGATATTCCACTTTAGGAACAACTCTTCGTGGGAAACATATTAGCCTAAGATGTTTCATAATAACCTATACCTTGAAAGTTAATTCTGACTCCTCGGTGTGATTTTGGGAGGCTTCTGCGAGGGAGAGGACGGCCACCCCATGTGGTCTTCTATAGGTGGTACATCCAGCTTTGTTCTTTCCAGAATCTGAATAGAGCATTCTTCCGCATCGCATAACATGAGCCACCATGTATAAATCGCGACTTAAATCGGCATTTCCGAGGTCGGTAAATACCGTGCAGTTGCTGTGCATTTTCTCAACATAATTCGAGAATCCATCTTTCGATATTTTCACTAAAAATCGTTCACTGATGTACTGACCCCGTCGGCCATCGTACAATGAGAAATAAATTTCTGTATCTTCGCCAACGGAGTGACCAAAATCCCTCATACAGAAGTAGAGGTGATGGGTTAAAACTTTCTTTTGCACCTTTCGTTTCAGCGTACCAATCGCCGAAGAACCTTGCGAATTTTCGGCACTTTGAACATGCTGAAATCAAATATTATTTATGTACAAAACTTTGGTATTATTCAACTCATTGGAACAAGGGGTACAAAATTCGCAAATACTTACCACGTGATAAAGTTCCACCACTGACATGCCATCTGGATCCACCATATGAGCACCTTGTCTTGGCACCAAATCCAGTCCCAATTTTCTGAAATTTAAATTGTATATTTTTTAAAACATATTTCAAAAAATTAAATTCTATTATTTTTACGGTATTTACGACTTTGCACTTTAGATCGGCATATCTATTATATCTACATATATAGATATATTCGAGGATATATTTTGACATGTGTTTTAAATGTCAAAAGTATTAACGAAGATAAGAGGCGTCTAACAATTTTAATACTTAAGTTTTTCATTCTCTATACTGGAACTAATCAAGTTCTCAGACACGATTTGCATGCATGTAACTCTCAGATGCATTCAAATGAGAAGGGACACATGAATATTATAGGAGTACGGTGAAGAACCCTTGCTTCGATGGAATGCAGGTAAGTGCTGGCGACTTTGATCTTGCAATATAAAGGTTCGGGGTTGAGGGTCTTCTAAGTGGATGACTAAAGCAATACGTGCAATACCTTTCTCGTAAGACATTATTCAATATAAAAATAATAGATGAAAAAAAAACCGAAGAATGCATTTAAATGAAGCCGAGTGAAAGGTTTCACTTCATGATTCATTGTTTAATAAAACCTGACGGAAAACTCAAGGCTGCTCAACTTGAAAGGAGGAGAAATTTTTGAGTGCCACATTCAGTTTGGCCACATATATTTGCCCAATTCAGAATTTGCACAAATATTAATTGAAAAGGTAGAGTGCACATGAAAGCAGCTCGATCAAACAATATTAGAATACATGTTCCTGTTTCTCTTCCACATATTATGATTAATTATGATATGAAGGATCATTATCACGAAGACAGATTATTAAGTATATATAGTGTAGTGAGTAGAGCCTGAAAGTCTTTATGAAGTCATCATCTTTGGCGAAGAAATCGACTAAAAAGAAACGTGTTTTAGAACGAATAGTAGGTACAATATAATCTCCTCAATTATTCACATTTTTAGTGGACCCATGGTACCAGGAATGAGGCGAGTTGTGACTCATCATCGGGGCACCGTGGAAGGTTAGTTCGAACCTGAAGTCCCGAAAGGGTCCCCCCTTCCCCCTTCACGCGGCTTGATGGAATGCAGGTGAGCCCGGAGACTTCAATGCGTGGAGACAGGTTCAGGCAATGTCCGCCCCGTCTTGGGACCTACGCTCCATTCTAAAGATATCGGATGTATTCCTCGTAGAAAGCTCCTTCGCAGCAACGCAAAACTGGGGCCCACAAAGGAGATTCAAGTGGTCCCTGAACCGCAGAGAATTTTCAAAGAGATCGAGTCATCTTAGTCGAAAAAAATTGCCATTTTGTATGCATGTCTAGCTCATAGCTTCTTTAACTTCAGCCAGTTAGCCTATTTTATTAGGTGTATCAAATTCAATCATGTCTTCGCCTCGAGGAGTCAACCAAATTTTGATTTTCGTTAGGCTACGATTCTTCGAAAAATTCCTTAGATCCTGTTACAGTCGCCACTCACGCCCACACCGCGTTTTGTTTAATTATATGATTCCTTTCACTTCTTAAAAATACTTTACTTGTTATTTTAGAATATAGTTTTGTAATAGCTTCTTATGATATTGCTTCTTTGCCATCTGTTATATTTTCTGGGTTTTTCCTCGGGTTTTCCCCGTCCATTTTTAACAAAACATGGGTTTTCCCCATAACCGTAATAAAGCTTCAAGAAGTCTCTTTAGAATTTCTTACGCGAGATGTTCCATCTGTTAAGCTCTTTATGACTGTTTAGTTCAATACTCATTTTACTGCAACTTTATGTTAATAAGTTCTACGTGTACTAAGCTTCAGGTAATCTCCGACCCTTCAGGTCTACCTATCATAAAATTGAGACGAAGATTTGTTAAAGTATAATTTTTCTAATAAGGTCCTCCTACAAATTGTAATAACCAATAGTCTTCCAAATTTTCCCACTTTTGTATATTGAATCCTTCAGTTTTTCGCTCTCTTATTTTGTACTTCCTGAATAAGGACTCTTCAGAGCTCAGTTACTTTTTCGTCTTGTAGTAGCCTACACCTTAACCGAATTACTATACTTCGAGTTACCATTTTACTATTTGAGTTAGAGATACTTCTACTTTTAACAATCTTATATGAAATAGTGAGAGAATTAAGAACCTTTTTTTAAACTTTCATTGAGGCTCTTCAGAGAGTTTTCTTATCATCGAGACTCTAGTAACACTAGAGCTTTCAATTGAGAATTCACTTAGAAATTTGAGACCACCCGCTAATTTCTAACGTGAATTAACCGCTTTTTGGTTCTTCTCTTTCATTAATATTTAATTTGTGAAGTTTGTTTGCCTTTTAATGTAAAATAAACCTTGAACTTTCTCATTTACAAATAATAAATAATTTGTATCAAAAAGTGCGTTTACTCCTTGATCACGAGTGCTAACCTTTTAACACGTTTAAAAGGTACTTGGCCGACAAGTCCTGACTTGTGGCACACTATATACTCAAGTCTCACCGATATAATCACGATTATTGCTTACGGTAAGGCA
>CAJFCO010018433.1:26293-80298 GCA_904066015.1 Synergus gifuensis | reverse complement strand
GTATTTAAAAATCAGTCAGTGAATACTATTCACAATTCTATTAGACTTATGATCCTATAATAATACCTCTCTGTGTCGGATAGAACTGAGTTATTTGCATATAAATTAGAGCAACTCATTATATCTAAAGTTCATAATTTCATATGGATATAAAGTAGTAATTATTATAATAATAATAACATAGTTGTTATACAATTCGTTAGAATTATTTAATTTTTGTCGCTATCTTCTAAATCTTCATCCTCAACTCTCTTGGAAAGCAGAAACTTGAATCGCAAATACCAGTAGCATTGATGAACGACGTTTGAGAAGAAATTCATCATAAAACGATCGAGCTGAGCACGTTCCGGAGTCTCAAGTCTAGGAAAATGGAGCACCTTCGTTTTATTAATGGTTCCCACAGCGTGGAGTCTCGCACACGCATCACTGTTGTATTTAAAAATCAGTCAGTGAATACTATTCACAATTCTATTAGACTTATGATCCTATAATAATACCTCTCTGTGTCGGATAGAACTGAGTTATTTGCATATAAATTAGAGCAACTCATTATATCTAAAGTTCATAATTTCATATGGATATAAAGTAGTAATTATTATAATAATAATAACATAGTTGTTATACAATTCGTTAGAATTATTTAATTTTTGTCGCTATCTTCTAAATCTTCATCCTCAACTCTCTTGGAAAGCAGAAACTTGAATCGCAAATACCAGTAGCATTGATGAACGACGTTTGAGAAGAAATTCATCATAAAACGATCGAGCTGAGCACGTTCCGGAGTCTCAAGTCTAGGAAAATGGAGCACCTTCGTTTTATTAATGGTTCCCACAGCGTGGAGTCTCGCACACGCATCACTGTTACTATTCTGATAAGCAAATATAGTTTGCGAAATTCTTTATCATTATAATTTGTATAATAGGTATTTTCAATTTAAAAGAGTTCTTCGGTCACTCTTTCATTTACTCAAGTTGATTGTCTTTGTGTCAGGAAAGTGAAATGGGTTCACACCTAGGTCTCTATTTTCGAAGCTATGTCAATACGAACTTCCAAGTTTCCAGTTAGAAATTTCGTGTGGGATCCTAGATTGAAACCTGCACAAGTTCCTTCAAAATCAGCCGTAAGACTTTCCTCTATAAAATCCTACATGGATGGATAATTCCTACACAGGATCTCTAATAGGTGACCTTAGAGCTTTACTTTTAAAAGCTTTTCACCCCTTCTGAAATTCATTACTCCGCGTATTACTTAGGATGTAGAGATACACGTTTACCAAGTAACTACGTGTTAAAACGTTCATGTGCCCTTTTAGTACGATGACCCTTGTATTCCCTTTCCCATAGTCTGACTTTTCAAGCGCGTGGGTAGAGGGAAACGTATTTACGTGATCACGGCCGCAAACAAGTATCAGGAAGGTGAACGACTTATCTGTCTTTTCTTCTCAACTCAGAGACAGATATTTTACCTTTCTTCCTCCCTTGGGGGCAAAGCATAGAACCAGGTCTATGCCAATCGATAAGGGGAAAGAGGATACGCTTGGCAAGTTTCTCGGGACTACATTGTCGACAGGTTGGCGCAAATATGTATGTGCACCTACAAATACGCGTACAATCTGCGGCAGAGTAACTATAAAAGTACACAATTAATCTTGAAACTATTTGCAAAACGCTTTAAAGCCTCCTTCGCCTGATCTCTTGTTATTGTATATACAATTATACACTCAGAATGATAAATCAGACAACGTTATTTTAGTACTTTAATTATTTAACTTTTGAACTCCAGTAGATACTAAAACCAAGACGAGAAACAACAATTCTACCTTTGAAAGGCATTCGCTGAAGGACATAACGGGAGAGTTTGAAAAAATCTAGTCGTGGGAATCGGTGAAACCTCAACGTTTTCGTATATAACTCTAGGCGTTTTGCGTCACTGCAAAGGTTCGGTTCCGTTCAGTAGCAACGAACGCTATAATTACAGTTTACCAAAGCTCTCTCTCCAAGTTTCCATAGCTGCAATACCAGTTTTATCGGCAATACAAATCAACTTCATTTTATTTGGTCTCCATATACCTTTTAGGTTGAAGGACGGGAGAAACGCAACTGAACGAGATAAGAGTGTCGCTTATGTGATCACTTCAATGGAACGAAGATCGTCATAATGATTAATGAGTGAGAGGATGATTTTATGCAAATCGAGTAGAAATATTCATGATTGAGAACATGTAAAAGAACTATCGATGGAGTCAAGGCATTCGAACTGTGTATACGAGTTCATACATTTACAGGGTGTCTACTAAATTTTGCCCACGAAATTCCCGGACAATTTAATTTTTAAATTTTCTAATTTAATTAATTTTTTAAGAATTTCAATTTTAAATAATAAAAAGGTAGCGCAGTTACGTTACAAAGAATATGTAAAAAAAGTAGACACCCTGATTTATGTCAAATCGTTAGCCTAAATGCCAAAAAATCTTTGGTAGTTCTCTAGATCTTCCAAAAAAGCTTGTTCTCAAAGCATATAAATGATGATTCGCTCCTGCATCATCGACAGCAGATCACTGCATTCAGTAACGCTGACCGTCCTGTATATTCTCTTGCGTTGCATAAATCGAGCAGTAAAAGGTACTGGTAATAGATGTCAGGGTCAAATTCAAAGCCCCAGAGTCTCAATTAGACCACCAAATAGCTCATCATCAAACGCGGTTGGCCGTACAGTTCCGGTTTTTAGTACTTCGATGAAATCAGTTGCAAGTCTGCACCAAGCTCCTTCTCAGTTGTTTATCTAAAAGATCGACAATGATTATTATTCGCCCTTCTGAAAAAAGAAGTTTCACATCCCTCTAGACTTTTGTAAATATTTTCTTAGGTACTTGATGATGCAAAGTCGACAGGATTTGGAGATCTAGACTCACACCATCAACTACTAGATCTGATGATCTTGACTTTCTAGATTAGTTAAGGGCGTTTAGGCTTACAAGAGTGAGGATCGCTACCATTCATTAAATTTCTTTGGTGGAGTGATGGTAGCCTCTCCAGTAGCCGCGAACCATCGTCCCCCTGGTTTCGTGCCGCGACGAAGCTGCAGACCATAGGCCCTGGGGCATTTTATACAACGGCAGCAACACCGTGCTACGCCGACACAAAGAGCGGAGGTAGGCGAGGGCTCGAAGAATAAAAGACTCGCTGTGGTTGTACTCTTCGAAGTTCCGCCTGGTACCTCAACTATCCGATCCTGTGTGGAGAACTGAGAAAGATGAAAAGGGAGACTGCGAGAGCAAGAAAGGTAGAAAGAGAGCAAAGTTGCAAGAGGTTGAAAGTGGTAGTGAAAGAGGGAGACGGCAGAAGACGTGCGTCAGGGAGAAATCCTGCATTACAGCGACTGTCTGGGAAACCGAGGCTTGGCCTGACCACGAGGAAGCGAGAGGGCGAAGCTTTAAAGAGCCGAGATACTCCTCACCGGGGGGAACAGGTTCTCCCGGCTTGGTTACTACCTACTTCTCGAGCTGAAAACCTTGGCCCGATCGCCAGAGATGCATCTCGCCTGGTCCGGTCATAAAAGAGAGAGACGTTTGCTTTTACTGATAACTCGTTACTGACTGTTACTGACATGCGGTCTTGGTCGCTCGAACCTGGACACACGATTCCCAAAGATCCCACGAATCTGAGGGCGACCTCCCGCGACGAGTGCAAAATGCTCGTTGAGATTCTTGACTCTCGAGAGTGTCAGCGATCATCGACAATGAACAGCCACTCGCTCTCGCAGTACTTTCTACATGCTGAAACTCAAATAAGAATTGAGTAAAGTTCAATATTCCAATATAAATGATTTGTTCAATAATAACTTGTTAGTAATTGAAATGCTCTTCTCAGCCGCACATTATTTCTTGTACAGAGAAACTACATATTATCATTCTGTAATAAGTCCAAGGTGATAGCTGCTCACTTAAATCAATGTTTAGAATAGCAACTGCCATTTGGAGCTATTATAGCGAGTCCTTCCTCTTAATAGAATTACTTTGCCGAGGATCCTCGAGGCAATTATAATATCGAGGATTTCCGCACATAAAAATATAATGACGAAGTATAACTAATTTTAAAACATTATATGTACATATATATTTATACTTATTTTCAGGGTGTAATTCACAATTCTTTTCACCGAGAATTTGAAAGGCAGCATTTTTTCCCGTCTGCAGAATAGACACAAAAGACGATTGTGCTTCGACCCTGTAATTGTTAAACATAATATCAAGAATGCCTTTTTTAGAAAAGGAAGGCTTATTTTTAAATCTTCTCGAAAGAACTCTCGGCGAATCGACTTCAATTCGAAGTCATCCATAAGATGGCCACTTCGAAGTCGAAGTTCAGGGTCACATAACCCGTAAATGCCCCTCAAATTTTAGAGACTCTAGATATTGTGCAAAATTCTCTCGCGGTTGGAACATGACTTGGACAAAAAGGACAATTTAAATTCCTCCTACCCAAACATGATACAAGTTCTATTTTAACAATTTTGAAAGTGAAAGCAGTACTACTTCTACTTTTCTCGTTTTACAGATCTTAACATTCGTCTCATCTCAAAATCCCCGTTACTCACTCAGGTTGCTACCGATTTACGTTAGCGCTCGGGTTCGATGCCATTTCGTGAATGGCATCGTAAGACGGCAGTAGCATCGTCTGGAAATTGTACATACTAGGGTACAAGCCATCATCCTGACCCAGCAAGCTGGGATTTTAGGACTCGACTGTACACCTGGTATTCACCGCAGCCTACACCCAACGGCGTAAACTTACATTTTTGTCATCAGCAAGAATAATCCGCAGATATTTATTAATTTCGAAAACATAAATAAATGCGTGAAAGGACAAAACGAATACGAACTTATTTCCAAGAATCGTCAACATTCCTTATCACAGTTGTAAAATTATGACGACGACAAATGTTACAAACTAAATAAAGTCATAAACCATGATCGTACTACAAATACATGAAATACACGACAGTATGGAGTACATAATGGCTTAAATTATCTCTATTTTATAGGACAAACTGAGTCATATAATCGTATATCTTGCACGACAAGAAAAGCTCGTTAATCCGATTTCTATAACGAATATAAAGAATAAAAAAGCCGACGGTACTTTTTGATTTAGAGTGTATGCCTAAACAGTCAAAAAATGAAGACATTCCTTTGTGATACTAAAAGCAGCAAAAAAGAATAACGTAATCGAGAGTGGAAGAATTAAATACAATTGTTTGGAGAAGAATGAGTCAAATATTTCCAAATTCAGAGAAGGGAATGTGATTCCGAAAACCCTGAGTAACTACGCCACTGGTGACATTACCGGCAATATGGCGATGGAGAGGCCCCGAGCCCCTTGCCTAGTCAGTCGCTGTCCGGGCCCCGTTGGCGCGATACGCGTCTCATAAACCTAATCCAGCTGCCGTCCCCAGTGAAAGACGGTTTAACGAAATTTTGTGAGGATTTTCTTTTTCGCCGCTGTTATCTACAGTGTGCGACGGAGTTTTCGTTTTATTTTCAAGGAAACAGGTATGCTGTTGAATTAAGCAACAAGTTTTTTGACTTATCAAACAAAAAAAAAAAGAGGGAAAATGCGAGAAAAAGAGAGAGGACGCGTTCTGAAAAAGTTTGAATAATTTTAAAGAATGCCGCTAAGACGACGCTCATGCCTACCTGATCAACGTGTGTGGTATGATTTCCGTTATTTTTATGGAGGCCCATTTTAGTTTCTAAAAGTGTCCCAAATTTCATGAGAGGAAATCAAGATTTTTGTGATTCATAATTCTGTGAAGGCTGTTTTGATTAGTCGTGAAAAGCAAGTGAAGAAATAATTATTCCTCTCGCGAGTGGTTTTCAAAAATATGTATTCGTTTTGAAGAATCCTGGAAAATATAACGGGAGTCCTTTGTCAGAGAATTACTCCACGCTACATCCCAGGTTTGACTTTCTGAAGCAATGCCAGTATACATTCAAACATAATTTACATTTTCCTCGTTCTATAAAGTAGAAACTAAGTTAAAGTTATGCAGCATTTGGAGTGTGGTTGGTATTTTCTGCGGCTTTCACAAAACTTGTGATTGTCCTTGGACTTATTGTCCAGCGCATCTTGCCTCGAATTAGTGTGATGTATCATAAAAACGCAAAAAAACTTCACTGATGATTTGCTTTTTCTTTTATGGTTTGCTGAACACATCTGCAGGTCGTTAAAGTACATTTATGTGCCGCACCATATGAAGAGTGCGATAAGATTTGCAGTTGCACATGATGTTGAAAGAAAATATACATATATTTTTTTTTTCTTGTTAAACAGCGATGTTTTTCTAGCAATGGGTCCTCAACAGATAGTGCATCTTTCAGTAAATATTCATGAGCAAGTAAAGATAAAATTATTTATTTTTCATGAAAACTGAGGACCTTTTGTTTGCTCTCAGTCTCTTTATTCTACTTTTTCTATCGTTACCTCCGGACACGGCGCAGAAATCAGGATGAAGTGACTGATAGCGTGAATCATAAATTATGTGGGAAACTACTCCTACTTCCTATGGATCCTTTACTCGTGACGAATGCTCTATAATTGCTCTACACGAGCCCTTTTCTCGGATCTAACATCCTGTTAAACAGATTGTGAGAAAAATGTGTGTTGAAAACATTTTTTTGAAGTGAACAAGAATTAAGAAGAAAAAATCAGCACAAGAATTTAACTTTCACTTCTATCAAATGTAAAATCAAAAGTCTTATTACAATATGTTATAAGGACTTGTTATTATACTTCAAAGTTAAATTTGTCGGCAGGAATTTTATTTGAGATAAAGTTTACACACTTGTGAGAAATCTCTGGGTAACAATAGATCTCAGAGTAAACGACCCGATAATGTGGCGACAAAGCAAATATTCCGAAACCTAAGTCGAATTTTTTTCTTTAGTTGCTGTAATATGCATCTTTACATCTACACATTTGAAATTAATAATTTAATCAAAATTCTTTCTACGTTTTCTTCTTAAATAAAATATAGAGTTATTTCAAAAATTAATCGAAAGGTACACAAAGCGAATACAACATTCCAACGTGTGATTGTGCTTTGTATAAAATATCTTAGAAACCTTGAAGGATTTCACGATTCATGCTTTGAGTATGCACTTTAGCAGGTAAATCTTTACTCAAAAGTATAGCGTTCTTTCTTGAGATTCTAAGAAAGTAAGTGAAGGCGTACCACGAGTAGTACGTAATAAAACTATTATCTCCTCGCTAAAGAGAGTTTAATTGCTATAAATGAAAATGATCAGATAAATAGCATCGTTTGCCTCGAGTTTAATCAATGATCATGAAACTTAATCACTGCCGACTAAGATAGGTTGCATAAAGACAAAACATTTTTTTACTTTGCACAACTTTCAAAGAAAATTACCATACAGCAGGGCATAAACGACATGCCTAGATTATAGTGGACTGAATATTTTTTTTTTAATAGACCTCACAGCGAACTATGATTTAACTGTATAAATTCATTCTTAAACGCCAGAAGCGTCTCTGGCCTTTCACCATACCTATATAACGAAAGATTAGAAGTGCAAGCATATGCAAATTACATACATTCAACTCACATAATCATAATACACATTTTCTATAAAACGCTTAAAAGAGCACCTGCCTCAACGATTATTATGCATGCACAGATATTTTTTTACATCGTACATTATTTTTAAAACCCGATTACGATCTTGGAAATGTGTATAATTGTATATGTATTCTTGTCACATGGATTTTCTTTCTCAAAGCAAATATTCAAAGTAATTTTTTGAATACCTTTGAAAATAATGCAAGAAAGAAATCATTATATTTCAAATATTGTTAGATTCCTACATAGGAAAATTTCCTTAATCACAGTAGTTACATGCTGCTATTTTCATATCCACTTGTTGATTCTGGTGAACCGATTAAAATAAACGGCTTTTAAGTAGTTCAATCATTAATTGAGAGCGCTATGTGACACGCACGCATATCTCGAGTTACGGGAACGGTTGTGTGAGAAGATCGGCATATGTGTATATGCATTGCAAACCGTAATTTCGTTACCAAGGGAATAGAAATGTAAGAAAATTTTGACAATCGTTTAGAGACGGTTATTTTATCTATCTCTTCAGCAGGATGGATTGAAATTTCATGCGCGACGAATCTTCCATTAAAGCCTGGGTAAACTTACGAAATTCAACTCGGTAAAGCAAAGTTTGATTTCACTAAAGGCCTTATATGTGCTTGAAGCCGCGATTTGCGATCGAATAGTATAACAGAATAACGGAAAAGCCAGATTGCATGTCTAGACTACATTATTATTCGACAGCTACTAAAATACAGGAATTTACAATTCTGAAAAATCTTTTACTTTCGTGGAGTAACTCTTTTTGAATTCAATGATTTAACTTAAAAATTTTACGCTGCTTTAGATTTGAACAGTACATTAAACCACTCGAGTTAGAGATTGACCCCATGTGACAGCACGCGCTCCGCCTGCGTTGAATTAACCAATTAATACAATTCCAGTAGTTACATCTTGCTCTTGTTTCATGTCTCTTCCAGTAGACGTTATTTCTCTCAAACTGGTTCAAAACTTAAAAGGCATTGACATAAATCGTGCCTTTTATAGAACATTTTTACCGTTTAAAAGAATCAGTTAAGATTTGAAGATTAAATATCTGAAGAAATTTAAGTTTCTTTCGCTCAATAGTAGACTTCCTCTTGTTCATATTATTTTAAATAAAAGATGCATTTGATGTTTTTACTGTTAGTTAATCAGCAGGAAGAAAAGGGAGGGCAGTACCCAGCTTCGCTTTGTTAGTTGCTATCGCAATTGATCTTCATACAGGAAGTTGCGTATGATGAGTGACACGGTCAAATTTTGTATGGCTGTAATCAGCATTACACAGTGTGAAGGCACATATCTCTGAAGAGGTATTGTTAACGAGAGCCGAGTCTAGAGCGGAAATAGAGAATACGATCTTCAATGTGTTTAAATTGGCACGCGTCCTCGAAACAGATTTATTATCTTAAACAATGTAAAATGATGAATTTCCAATTAATCTCATTCTTTCGTTCCAGAAAATTAAAAAAATATGGCGGTCTTTGGTATGATGTCAGCCGTAGCTGGCTTCGTCAAAGTACGATACTTATTAGACAAGGCTATTATCGATAATATGATCTTTAGAGCACACTACAGAATTACTTCTGCGATTCTCTTTACGTGTTGCATCATCGTTACTGCAAATAATTTAATAGGTAAGACAATTCATTTTTCCTATTTCTTCAGTTAATAATATTTCAGTCAAAGACTTCACATTGGAAATTCTGCATATTTACTGTTGACAGTGGTCAATCAATCAGTAAATAAATAATCAGTACATAAATTTGCCAGTAACGAGCCTCCAGACGTTTCAATTAAAGTCTAGCTCGTCCAGTATTTACTTATCCTTCTTTCTAACGCAACAAGAATGTTTTCAAATTACAGGTGATCCCATCAACTGCATATCTGACAATGCAGTACCTTCACATGTATTAAATACCTTCTGCTGGATCACACACACGTTTTCTCTACCCACGAACTACAATAAGCCTACATCGCATGTGGGGCACCCTGGATTGGGTGGTGATGTTGGAGAAAAAAGGTATCACTCCTACTATCAGTGGGTGCCTTTTATGCTGTTCTTCCAAGGAGTACTTTTCTATGTTCCACACTGGATGTGGAAACAATGGGAAGAGGGAAAGGTCAGAATGATCTCGGAAGGCATGAGAGGTGCCATGATTGATAGTAAACAGGAACGCCAAGCTAGAACGCATCGGCTTGTTCAATACATGATCGATACAATGCATTTACACAACAGCTATGCCGCTGGATATTTTTTCTGTGAAGCACTGAATTTCGTCAATGTCGTTAGTATTTTTTTGTCGCAAGACTCCTCTTATGCACGAAATGAAGAATGATTGATTAAAACTCACTTCTCTTTGTTTCAGATTAGCAACATGTTCTTCATCGACAGTTTTCTAGGTGGAGCTTTCTTCACATACGGAACAGAGGTAGTGAAATTTAATGGCATGAATCAGGAGAATCGTCAAGATCCAATGATAGAGATATTTCCCCGAGTTACCAAGTGTACTTTCCATAAATTCGGTGCGTCAGGAACAATCCAAAAATTAGATGCTCTCTGTGTTTTGGCTTTAAACATTCTCAACGAGAAAATCTACATTTTCTTGTGGTTTTGGTTTATTATTTTGGCCACTATGTCTGGAATAGCTCTTGCATATAGTATGGCTGTTATCCTGTTACCCAGTTCTCGAGAATATATCATTAAAAAGCGATTCAAGTTCAGTACACCAGCTGCAGTCAAATCACTCATAAGAAAAACACAGGTAAACATTACGCATTTCTTTATATGGAAAACTGTCAATTTACCATAGCGTTTGGAAGAAGATCCAAGGGTAAATGTATACTATAGACTTTCTTCAAAATTTTCAGGTTGGAGACTTTCTACTTTTGCATCTTTTGGGTCAAAACATGAACATGGTAGTATTTAGCGAAGTACTGGATGAATTGTGTCACCGCTTGCACTTAGGCTCTAGTAGTGGTGCATCCCCAACTTCAGTGCCATCAGCCCCCAGCACTTTGGAAATGTCTCCCATTTATCCAGAGATAGAAAAGTTTGCTAAGGATACTGAAATCTAAGTTTTTTGTGATACTACCGAGGCTGACTCTGGACGCCGTGAGGTCAAGTGGAAAGTTTGTTCTGTCGATTTTTATCCTGCCTGGCTTTACCTGCACGAAACAACAAGAATCGAAACCTAGTTCTCCTGATTTCTTCTGGGACTAATAAACGATTGCCAGCTATATGGAAAACATTGAGGAGCAAAAATCATCAACTTAGAGTGCCACTTTGCTGTTCGTAGTATAAGATCGACAAAAAAGAAACACAACAAACTTACTATGCAATCACGGCTCTCAATGTACATATATCGAATTCCGTAATAATGAAATTCGAAACAATTCTTTGATTAAGAAAAGCTTCACACGTGATTCAACGCGAAAAAATCAGACGAATTAGTCCGTTTTTTAGGATTCGCGAAACTGGTGCAATGTCTGTTTTACTCAGCAATGCAATAACAAAAGACAATCAGGTTTAAGATAGAGAAATTTGACGAGTTTGGCCAATTAAAACATGCGTTCGGACGAACTTCGGATCGCTTCGGAGCAATGGGCTGTGACTTGAATGTTCTATATGCAATCTGAAATCCAATTTTTCTAAGCTCGATTTTAAACAAAACCTAGGCAATATATTCTCGACAAACAATAATTTACGCGCCTTACCTCACAGACTAGATCTTAACAATCGCGTGACGATATTAGACAATTATTATTAAATACGACTAGGATCAATTAGTCGAAAGTGTAAACGAAATTCAATATTTGAGTGCAGAATGAAAAACAATCTCTGTTGTTTTATTGTCTTTCGACATTGCACAATTCCGTCCAGGGCTCGTAATACATTTGTATGCAACGTTTGTGTTCATTCCGAGATTTAATAAATTTCTTGCCCATTCTAGAATCGAAAGAGATTAAAATTTCCCCAAATATATGTAATAGCTATCAGAATCCATAATTCTCAATTTCTATGTATAAAAAAGAATGTACATTTTAAGATTGAAACTTTTGTAACTTGTTACGGCTTCAGGTCATGTTTGAATTTATAGAGCTAAGAAAAAGAAAGGAAATGCTTGTGACGTGCATATATTTAATATGGACAAACGATTGCCTTTCATTTCATTTATTAATAGCTAATCGCGAGTACCCTGGACAGATGAGAAACTTTCAAACTTGGAAAAATAGGTGTATATTGAGATATAAACTTGCAAACTATAAACAGCCCTGACACACAAATGGGTTCTTGAGCATAATTTTTATTTTTATATTTTCTACTGCGATCTATTTCTTTATGTTAGGAAAGTGTAGCTTCAACTACCGAATAGCCAACGAAAAATGTCACCCTGGGGGATTAAAGCAATGACAATTATGATAACGTTACGATCTTTTTGTAGTTCATAGGTTTTGATTACACATATATAGTTTATATGGTCCCATTCTGAGTGATATATTAAAATAGATTTTCGGGGAAGAGAAAACGAATCAGATGATTTAGATATAATAGTTATCTATGATGTGCCTTGAATAAAATATAAAAAAAAATTAGGATAAGACTACAAACGGAAATATATGCTCACTTGTAATAATTCCGCGTGAAGTGAGGGGAAGACTGCCAATTTGTGCAACGTCGTAAATAGTTGTGAAACGTAGATAAAATAAAAAAAATTTCTTGTAAATATGTCTAGTGCCCTTTTTTTTTAGAAAAAGAAAAAATTGCATATTGACTACGAATAAATAAAGTAGAAAATTTTACAAAAAATTATGAAAAGACAAGAGAAACTTGAGACTTTAGATGATTTTAAACAATATTTTGTACTTTTTTTTAAATTTGAAATACGCAGTTGATTTAAAGACGATAGAAATGACTTACCGATTTCCCCAATCCACCTTATTTATTATTTGCAATTTTAATTCACGTGTCTGATCCGTCGTCAGAGTTCCAGCTAAAAGTTGCCTTCTCCATTCCAGTAAATCTTGCATAACTTTCCTCAGAGTACTGAATTTGTAAATTTCCCGTTCCTGTGATAATCAAATTAAATCACGTGTTAATAGGACTGAAATTAGTGTAAAGTAAAACGGAAATTATAAATAGACTAACCACATAAAGTCTTTTCCAAATTCCGCCCCATTCTCGAAGTACAAGAGTGACTTCTCGAACAACAGGGTCTTCAAGGGGTATAACAGATTCGTAGAAACCCTCATTGTCAATTTTGCAAGGTTTCAAATGGATGTACGAGCTTGGAAAAATTCCCTTTACAGCTCGATTTTTCGTTGAAAAGCCTCTGTACCAACCTGAAAAGAAAAATACAAGTTAATTTTGCAGTACTTTAATTTAAAAAGCAGTCAAATAAATTTATCTACAAATCAAGTACCTGCACACTCTTCTAGGATTTGAACTGTTTCACCGATCTCAAGTGGCAAACCATAGCGCGTGTCGCCTTTCCAATTGTAGACAGCTGAAAAATAAAATTTAGAATTAACAGGGTTCCAGACAGGCAAGCGGTATAAAAATTTGTTTGTAGTTAAGAGTTTTTTTAAATTTATGAAAATGCTGATAATATGGATCGGTTTTAAAGTGTTGAGAGCAAACTGAAAAGACATAAAGATTCCTTTTTAAGATTTTTGCGTAGCATCTTCGAAGAATATTTTTACATCAACAATTTCCAAAATTGAGTCTTCACTAGACGTGATAGTGGCTTCCGGCCGGTAAGTGAACGCGTGATGCATCTCGATGAGTATTGTAACGCTCATTTCGCCCTCATACAAATCTGAATGCACAGACACATCCGTTAGTATGGTAGCTACTAGCTAGTCTCACTACTCAACATCCTGCCTCGACATTCGGAGATTCTCGCCACCAAGTCCGCAGCAGCCACCAACTTATTATATATCCTATAACCCTACCAGATGTCCAACAAGCGAACTGTACAAAGGAAAAGGGCAACATGCAGGAAGTCAAAACAGAAATGATTTTACGAAGAATTTTTCTAATATAAGATTATAATCCTTGATTTTTCTCATAAGACCTAATTTCAATACTTTTTGTTTTACAAAATATGACTCATCTGAAAATGTAAATAGATGTATTATAATTTATGAATCATTGACAAGGCTACTGCAAGTTGGTCGGCTTATTTCCGATATAGTTTATGAATCATTTAATTATGCTCATTACAGTTCAAAGTTCTGTAAATGCTAAATTTTAACTTAATGAGTGAGTTTGCAAACAAAAAGTATATATTTACTCAATAATGGGTATTTAATTTTATAGTTGTCTTTAAGTGAAGATTACGAATTGTAAAAATGTTAAACTAGCTTCTCTGGGCTTCGACTATTCTGCTGAGGGAAAAATCGAAGAACTACCGTTCAAATTAAAAATATCCCAGAGTCGCCGCCCTGGGAGGTAAAATTTGAATGAATTAACCAAGGTCTTGGTCTACCTTAAACTTCAGAAAGGTTAGCCTTACAATTCTGAATCGTGCATAGAGGCCCAGGCTTTCCCAGCTTTTCTCCGGGAATTAAATCAATATCTCCCTTTTAGTATAAAACACATTCGCGAAGGGGACTTGGCTTGGGTGAGAGTTCGTAGGGTCTCCACATCTGTGACATGAAATATACAAAAATTCTCTAGCCGACCAGCCTTAATGTATATTGAAGGGGCGTTTAAACCTTAATGGGGTCTTAATGATATACAGTCACTTAAAATCAATAAATAATAAAAAATGTTTCGTATTTCTGAACTCTATAAAAACAGATATTTTTAGAAATTTAGAAACGAATTTAAATTAAAGGTAGAAGATTCAAGTCCACGAATTAATACAATTAAAATAGAAAGGAAATTTAAGTAATTCTATAAAATATGAAAGTTTTCTTTATTGAAACCTAACAAGATTGCCTTCAGTGTACTCATTTCCGGCTGATTGATGTAGATACACCAAGCCTCAGATAATACTTCAGCCACACTTTCAACATTCTTGTGGGTAGAATTATTCTATACTCGATTTCTCTCGGAGAAATTTAAAAATGAAACTGTTTTTATTTTTATTAAAATCTAATCTTCTGAAATTTTTAGTTCAGAATCAAATTCTAATTCCTTTTTTCATAAATACTTTTGTCTGGTGACATTAAAATAGTTTCACATGCGAGTATTGTCGGTCAAGTTTGTGCAGTATCCGGTCTTTCAACTATCTTTCTCGTAAAGCTCATTGAGGGCTACTGACCCTCCTAAATACTATACAAGACTGCAAATTTAAACGGATTGCTCTTTTCAAAATAATTTCTATAGTAAAATCAAGATCAAAATAAAAAGTATATATTCGTATAGATCAAATGTCTTACTACCTTCAAGTCTAATGAAATTCGAGAAATACCTGATCACGTGAAATAGGTCTACACTTTGCATACATCGGCAACTTTTACAACCAAGTTTATAGTATTCTTGTATATTTTATCGACAGTACTATTAAACATATTTGACTAGTCAGTGACCAAAAAAAAAAAAAATTCACGAGGATTAGATCTCTAGATTAAATCATGATTCAATCACACAATAAATTATAGAACTAAGAAACTAATTTCATTCAAGTGCCCGGACGACTTTAAAGGAAAATTATCAACAAACATGAAATGAAATGGTTGCATTAAGGGCATGTGATACTTTACCATAAGAGCAAATTAGTTATACCAATTATACAAGCATAATAATAAATATTTTCAGCTAATAAGAGTTAATAAATCTTCGTCTACATAAGACGAAGCTTTATTGACTCTTATTTACTAATAATATTTATTATTATGAATGTATAATTGGTATAATTAATTTGTTCTTATGATAAAGTATCATATGCCCTTAAAAGGATAAAAGGCGTATCTTCTGGTCTCATTTGAAGAACAAGTTCAAATGAGTTGATCTAGAACATAGATACTGTTCAATTGGATAAATAAAAATACGAAATTCTTTGTCAACATCCCAAAACTCTCTTGTTTGTCATTGTAGTCTCGTATATATGCCCAATGGAAATAAGGTAATAGTTGAAGAAAATCTCTGGGGGGTAGTTGCGTACACGCACCCTATTAAACTCTGACCCTTTGGACTCAGAAAAACTAATACAAAGGGGGAAAAAAGACCAAGAGGAAATTCTGCTTACTTTATCATCTAATCACCCCACAATTTTTCGTTGAGAATTAGCCTGACTACTACTTGTGTACGATCAATGCATGAATGAGCTTCGCACAACGTACAGTTACGAGAAAGGACATTATATACACATTACTACACGTTACGCACACACTCCTGTTTACATCGTGGACATTCTCCTATCACAAAGTTGATGCTGCAGGCTGTGAATTTTATCAACGAACACAGAAACTTCGCCGTAGGTTGAACCTTAGCCGGTGAACGTCTCCAATGATTCAACAACTAAATACTCTGGTATCTTTTGAACATTGGACGCAAAGCCATAATAGAATCAAGCGGAAATAAATGAGTCAAATATCGCATTCTAGGTTTGACAGCTCTGAAAGGATGACGATGCCCATCAGTAAAAGAAGAAACGCTATTGACACTCACCGACGCCGTACTTGGTTGTCTTCGTGGTGGTCCACATCTTGAGTGCCTTTTTACAGGCTACATGCTTTGCCAAACCAAAACAATCCACTTGCGTATCACGATATTTTTAAAAACACAAACATTGGGTGTGTTTCACGTGTGTTTTAGCACAAGTGCCACACTAGGTATTCTTGTTCTGCACTTGACGATGGATCCGTTGTTGCCTATACCGCCGATACGACTGGCAACACTGGCAATAATGGCGTCTACAAGCCCGATTTTGATTTACGTAGTTTCAGAAATTGCGCGCGAAACCTGGTTTAAATTTGAATTCCAAGCTTGAATGCATTCGAAAATTCGAACATATGACGTATATAATAATGGTCAAACAATCAATTTTGAACTTTTTTTTCATCACAAACTAAAAAAACATAACTATAATATCCTTATATTGAGTAAAGTCCATTTTTTGAAAATATAATATTTATAGACGAAAGAAAAGTGAGGTCAAAAAGGTTAAAAAAAAAAATCCATAAAGGTCTCTTAATTTCATCTTCGTAAGTAGAAAAATGTAAAATTCACAAAATTTGCAAGTTTTCCAACACTGTACATAAATCACTACAAACTTCATTTATTTCTTCAATAAATTTGAATTGTTTAATCAAAAGATTTATACTGAAGTCATTTTGGATACCACAAAGGGGAATACATAGGTACTAAAATGAAAGTACTGTAATTATTGGACTCCCCACAGTCCCAAATTCGCGTCTAAGACGCAAGATGGATTTTCTGTATATTTTAAATAAATACAATATTTATAAGACAATGATATACCTATCATAAAAGGGTATCCCTTTTAAATCAATGATCTTAAATTTTATTTACAGCTTATAAGGAGTTGTATGCACATTAGCGATGGTACGACGATCGTTCTGAGTGTAGCTTTCTGGTTTCCTGGACTAGGTAAAACCTACGATGAGTGTTCGAAAAGCACCGAGCTTTAATTCTTAAATGAAATTTTCTAGAAATTGATAGGTTTGCCGAAATAGGCGGCCAGATGGGCTTCTCTAAGAGCCTCTGAACACGTCTGTAAATGAAAAAAAATCATACGTCACAAAGGCGATTTTTAAATCAAAAGTCAAAATTTGAAGATAGTTTGGAAATAAGTACTTACAGGATGCGCGTGGCATACCCTCGCAACGTCTTCTGCACTCGCACCATATTCCATCGCAAGGACGGCTTCATTGATAAGTTCGCCAGCAACTGGCCCAATCATATGAACGCCAAGAATTTTATCGGTATTGGAATCTGCCAAGACTTTTACAAAGCCATCTGTCTCCAAGTTTGTCTTGGCCCTTGAGTTAGCCAAGAAGGGGAATTTACCGACTTTGTAGTCGATACCTTCTTTCTTAAGGTCTTCCTCGGTTTTTCCTACCCATCCCACTTCAGGGTGTGTGTACACGACACTTGGTACACAATTGTAATCAATATGGACGGCACCTTCAAAATAAAATACACAACTTTATCTTTAATTTATATTTAAAATAATAATTCAGAATAGCCCAATTGGTGATGTTTTTACCTCCAGCAATGCCTTCGACTGTGATAATGCCTTCGTCCTCGGCTTTATGCGCCAACATAGGTCCGTGAATGCAGTCTCCAATTGCAAAAATACTGAAAAATAAATTGAACATTTATTAAGTACGCAATTATAATTGTACTAGTAATACCATTAAAGGAACACAACTCATACTTAGGTACGACAGTTTGGAATCTGTTATTTACAGGGACTCGTCCCTTTTCGTCTCGTTCGATTCCCATTTCTTCTAATCCTAAGTTTTCCGTAAACGGCCTTCTGCCGATGCAGACCAACAACACGTCGCATCCCAACGTTTCTTTTTTACTAGGATCCTTTACATCTTCGACAGAAACTTGAATTTCGCTGCCAGATTTTACAGCTCCAGTGACTTTTGTCCCCAACTTAAAGTTCACTCCTTGTTTACTTAAAACTTTTTGAAGAGTTTTGCTGACTTCTCCATCAATGCCAACGCCACCAATAGAGCCCAAGAACTCCACTGCAGTAACTTCAGAACCCAATCTTGAAATGAAACAAAAAATTGAGTTACTTGAAGTAGAATAAATTATGGGAATATTAGAAGTCATCCGTAAATAAGTGTATTAAAGTGTACCTCTGCCACACTGAGCCTAATTCCAGGCCAATGACTCCAGCCCCAATCACAATAAGTCTTTTCGGTACAGGGTTTAGGGACAAAGCACCGGTCGAAGAAACAATCTGTTTTTCGTCTATTTCAATGCCTGGGAATGGTGTAACTTCACTGCCTGTTGCAATCAGTATATTTTTAGTGTTGATTGTAGTGCCCACTGAACCATCTGGATTTAAGGCGCTCACTTGATTTTTGCCAGTTATCTTTCCATGACCCTTGACCCACTCCACTTTGTTTTTCTTGAATAAACCAGCAATTCCTCCAGTCAAGGCCTTAACTACATTATCCTTTTGCTTCAAAAGCTGATCCAAATCAAGCTTAACGTTTTCCACTGAAATAGAAAATAATATTAAAGTTAAGACGCCTTTATTTCAAGAGATTTTATTTAAGGAGGCAGTCAAACTTAAAAGATACCTAAGACTCCTCTACTATTTAAGTCACCGCTGTGGGCCATGTGATAATAATGGGAGTTGTTGAGTAAAGACTTTGATGGGATGCATCCTATATTGAGGCAAGTTCCTCCTAATGTTGGGTTCTTTTCTACGCAGACTGTTTTCATACCCAGTTGAGCAGCTTTAATAGCTGCTACGTATCCACCTGGACCCGAACCGATAACAACAATATCTGCATCTAACGTACTGGCGTACCTTCGTTGTTGAACAGCTGATAATGCCGGGTTAACAACGCGTTTCATACAATTAGGCTGCAAGAAAAGAACACTCTTGTTAGGCTTAGATTATAAACAAAAAATGGAAAGCAGTGATTATGAAATAATAGGTAGGGAGAGTAATGAAATACTTTCGTGTCTAATTAAAGCTAAGGTAATGGTTGAGGCTTCTATATAATTTAAGACGATAAATATAAAATGGAAAATATCACTGTCACTGGAGTTGAGCACGATACATACACGTGAAGTAGCAGTGATGTATGAATTAAGTATAGTCTGCAAGCACTGCAAGTGACATAATCAGACATAACCAATATTGTCGAATACTGGTTAGAATTGAATATGTTCGAAATAAGCCATGTGGATGTAGAGTAAACTAAATGAGTTACAAGAATATTTGTATTTTCTATTATAAACTCTTATTTTAAGAAAAATCGCCTTCCACGATTGTCCTTCACGAGCTTCCGAAGGAGACTTGTGATGAAAGATGAGATATGGTGAATGAGGAAAATCGCCACAGCCGCTGAGGTAAAATAGTAAATAAATGTTAAACGTACCCTCACGGAAACCGACATTAAATTCCACAGGTTGACTTGCATTGTTGCTATTGAAATTATCTTTTTTAACGGTGAAAAAAGGGGTTAGAAACGGAAAAAACCCCAGGTACTGAGCAATCTGAAGTTCTCTGCTTATCTACATCACTCCGTCGATAATCGAATCACATAATCGATTGTATGTATTGATGTTTCGTCGGTAATGTAGAGATTTTTGTAAAAAAATAAACGAGTATCAAAGATATTATCAGCTGATATTATAATATCTGATAATAATAATTATTATATCATAGTATATAAAATATAATAATAATAATAATATCTAATAATAATAGTGTCAAAGATATTATACACTAATATCTTTGCGAGTGTTAATCGGAACTTGTTAGAACTTATAGGTTAAGGGGTTGAAAACGTCAGAAACACCGGCGTGTTTAAATGATTTAAATATATAAGTATATTATTTATGATTATTTATTTATTATTCTAATAGGTTTAGTACTTATAAATGTGCTAAAATTTGGAATTTCTTTTGAATATAAAATCATTGAGGTTATTCTTTGATCTAGTTTTCTTTGCTATGAATGATCCATATCTCGATTTCTGCGATTCTTATAAATTTTTTTTTCATAATTATGATAATTATATGATACCCACAAATTTCTGACAGAGTATATATACAAAAAAACAACCTTTTCGACGTTTTACAGATGTTTTTAGTTATAAAATATTACTTGGAAAAGTGGGCTCAAAGAAAATGGCTTTTGAAAATATTTTCTATAATACAGTCAAAACAGTATGAAGGAGTATTATGGATATTGATGATACTATGTTTATTTTTTCCTTTATTATAAAAATAAAGTCTTTAACTTAGATTCTTACAAGTTAAAGTAGATATTTAATCCGATAAGTTAATTTTTTTCGTGTAAGAAGTAATTTTTATAACTCTTTTTTAGTACTTATTTTTTGAAATACATTTATATTTTTATTTTATTTTTCTGTGACCTACTCTCATTTACGATCTGTATGTACTTTTCATGCTCTCATCGATTGGCGCATGCGGGCACAATCCTTTGGGTCGTAGACGTCGACACGAGGAAGATCCGAGTATTTGAGAAAATAAAACGAATATGACCGAGCTTAACCCTCAGGGGTTGCAGTACACATTCTCACCAAATCGAGGCGGGGATTAAATGCGATAGAGAGAGAAGTAAAATACGATTCGCGTCAAACTCAAGCTTCGCTTTACAGGGGCGACATATGTCTCAATGAGTGACGCATGGAATACGCGGTTTTTGAGATCAGTGTGTTATTTTCTCTGTGTATCGAAGCCATAAACAAGTTATCTTCAACCCCATAAAGCTGACAGCACCGTCAATTCAAACTATTTAAACGGTACAGTCTATGCATTTTTCGGAAATTTTTTCTAAGAATCAGAATTTTAAAATGAATGCAAGAGAACCCATTCAGAATTCTATAATGCATGAAATTTTATTATTCCCAAGATTAATACACCTAATGGGCCTTGGAGTTTTAAATTTAAATAGTTTAACTTCTTAACGTTTGATTAAAGTTTTCAGAAATACTCAGATGTACGTGGATTTTTCATGTTTGTTTGACTTGAAACATGAACTGATACTCTTGTAATTTTCAGGTTGTTTTGAGAATACACTTTGCGAGAAATCAACGCGCAGACTTGTATGTTGTAAAAACTGCAGAATCAGAAAAAGGAAATGTGTGAGATCTCCAAGAGCCAGCGTAGAACATTCCGTGATCAGGATCCTCCACGAATTCGCGAGCGTAGCACAGAGAACCTTCTCAAGGACGTATTTGAAGTATCTCGATCCACCCCGAACTCACCTACCACACTTCAACGCGTATCCAGTCTCGAGAAATGCTTCAGCGATCCGGAATTCTTCAGGAAGCATCGCCAACAACTCCAAACGCAGCGGGAAAGAGAGGAAGAGCAGTCGAACGACTCCGTGGAAACTACGACAGTCAGTGGTAGTTGTAATCAAGGCTCGACCAGTTCTAGTCGAGAGAATAACGCGTGCACTGAACCTGAGGCTGAAAACGGCAGAATCGCAGAGGATTGGTGGATCAAAGAGGTGAGGTTCCCTTTTTATTATCATCTCATCCTTACTGCCAGCGCAGAAACATTATAAAATTGCTTTGGTAAAAAATCGAATTTGTCTGAAACAGGAAACGTTAAAATTAATTTAATTATTCTTTGATTTTTATATATTATATTATATAGAAACAATTTTAATAAAAATAGTTACACAATTTAAAAACTAAAATTTTTAAGGATAATGAAGCACGCAAAAAATATTCTAATATTTTGCAGTAACATATTATTATTATTGTGAAAGAAAAATGTTCTGATACAATGGGCATTTCTGATTTCACGAACTGGAAAATTAGATAGGAATTTTAGCGGAAAATTCCAATGGACACGCGTGATTTGTTTTCGTGCCGGGAAGGTAAAATCATGACCATATATTATCGAAAATATTATCATGTATAATAAGGAAGTGAGTAGAAATGAATAATGAAATTTATTTAATTGTCATGGTGTAAGCGTGCATGGCGTACGCAGCATAATTTGTGTTAGGGTGCATAAAGTATTTGATTTGCAGTTATTGAAAAGTAGTCTAAAAAACTAGTTACCTGAATAAATATAGAGTAATTAGTGCGATCTGTATTGAGTTTGGAATAAAAAGTTTCCTTACTATATATTCGGTACTTTTTAGTTACATGTTATACATGCTTCTTGTTAAGTTAACTACACATTTTAAAGCTCACAATTAGCGTAACAGTCAGTATCTAGCATACATTGTTCTAAAGCCACTCATTTTATAAATAAGTCCTATTTATACATTTTTTCAACCATTTTTTGTCTACTTAAGATAACTGTTCTTTTTTTTTACTCTTTTTGAAGAAGAATGCAAATTCCTAAACAAAAATAATATCTAAATATTGACGACGTTCAATTGAAAGTGAATAGTTTTATTTATAGTCCAGATAACCACTGAACCGATTTTGTAGACAAGTAGTTATATGGGATTGACCAATCTATTAGATTAGCTTTGAGATTAAACTTTTACTGTGTAAACGATATAAACGGTCATATTTCACTGCGATTATAAATTAAATTTATTTACGGTATGCAGCAAATTCTTTAAATTGAATATTTTAATTTTTTTACGGAGTTAATATAGGTTCTAACAGGAATACTTAAAAACAATCTATAGAAACGGGTCAGTGACTTAAAGTGATGAAGATAATAAAACAAATGTGTATTTTCTGTTGATAATCTTGTCTTAAGCTTAAGACTTTATCAATGAAGCAAACCCATTTTTACTTGTTACTAGTAAACTGATTGTGTTGAGTCGTTAATAGCAGGCCAATGATATGCAATAATCACTTTATGACGTAATTTGACAATTTTTAATCTTGATTAATACAGTAAAGTTTCTAAATTTCTATATGAAATTATATAAGCAGAAAACATATTTTAAACATAATAGAAAGTTTCAATTTAATTAGAAAATGAAAAATCACAAAATCCAATCTTCAGGAATTTTCTTTGTACTATTGTAAATGCTATAGAGATGATGCATCATCAATATTATCGAATTCTTAGAATTTACAACCACATCTCTAATCTTTGTATGGTTCGAGCCTTAGGTTTTGAATTAAGTCCAGAGTGGATCATGATTGCAGCAGGTTCCGCCGACCTGACAGCCATTCTTTGTGCGGAATTTTGTTTAAGCTGTATTCACATTGAATGGATTTTAATCCATGATTTTGCTCATAAGAATACCTTTCTGTATTGTACTTAAAACTAACTTCTGGTAGTAGTTGTAAGTTTAAAAAAAATACAAGCGAGAATATTTGAACTTAAATTCATTTTAAGCAATTGGTGTACTAGCATAGAATTAAACGTCGTAATTAAATTCAAGACTAAGTCCCAGTGTGAGATAAGCTTTAGCTTTAAAACTTGCCGGCTGCAGCTTGCCAGCCAACACCAGTTCTGTGTTTACCGTCGTACCTTAAACATTTTTCTCCACCAGTTTGCTTCCAATTTCGAGCAGCATTGCTTTTCTTAGAACGCGGTAAATACATAAACTTCAACTTGAGATCCTGTAAGATTCGAGTGAGTACAATATACACCATGCTATCAAGCGATTGTGAGAATAATTTTTTGTTTGAGCGTGAAACGATTATTTGGTCAGTGAACACGAGAAAATCTTTCTTTTAATTGCGTGGAGATAAAGCACTGTAATTTAGAGAAAAACAAAATTATTCTGAAGTCAAAACTCAAAGAATGTTTTAAGTAAGCTGGTTCATTCGAAAAGAGTATGTAAACATTATGTGTAGAAGTATTAAATCACACGTGCATAGCGAAAGGAAAGTGAGTGGTTTGAGCGTGACCTGTAAATTTTCTCTCGCAAAATCATTTTCAAAATATTTTTAATAATTGACGACACTGATGTCTTTTATATTTAAGATTAATTGAACAATCAGTTGTTTTCAGTAATTTTTAACATGTTTTGTTCAAATCCAGAAAATTCAAGTTTTATTTTGTTTTCACATAATATAATTTTAACTTTCTGATTTATTTAACTAATGTAACTATTCAAATGAACCGAGAATTTGTATTCAGAGTGCGTTTTATGAAATTAATTGCATCTGGAAATTGTAGGAAGTAATTTTATCTGTAGTTACATTTTACTGACAACAGTTACATTTTATACGATAATTTTAAAGTTGGCGTTATCTTGTATTTAAAATTTCCCGTAATGTAGATTTAAGAGAGTTGCCATTTTTTAAATTGTATGTCAAAGTTTTATAATTTAAGATTATCAACAGTGAAATACCGTCTTTTGTAGTAAGCTTATTTCAAGAAATCATTTTCTGGAATTGGTAAACTTCATTCAAATTTTCAGTAGACCGATTTTTATCATCAGATTAAATATATTCTTAGAAATTATGAAATTATTATGTGCTAGTTACTCAATCTAATTGGCATTCTACACCTGGGTTAGAAAACAGTAAATAGCAAATAAGTATGTAAATATAAAGTTATATTATTCCTGTGTTACGTAGGTATTATATCGTTCCTGCGTGTGGTATATATGTAATACGAGTACCGTTTGTTAATGTGTAAGAAACGCAAGGTGAACATGTTGGCGAATTAAAGGCGTAATTAGGAAAAATGACAATTTTATCTATGCCAATTCCCATACCTGCAGAAAAGGATATGACGGAATTTGTTGAGAATTAAAAGGCCGTGACATATATATCTTTAGAAGAATAATTTCTGCAATTTTTTTATATTTCAAGACATGCAAACAAGTTGAAATATGAAAATAAATTATTTGTTATGGATAATGTGTTTTTATCAACAGCGAAATCAGATGCATTAATCGAGTAGAGTATATATTATTAAATTATTTATGTAATCGTTTTGATTGCACGACTACTTGAGTGCAGTATTTTGCTGACAAATATACGAAACGCCTCAATAAAAAATATTGTGATCGTATCTCAAATAAAGTTTTAATAAAATTTGAAACAATGATTTCTTTGCTTGCAAATGAATACGAACAGATAGTGTTATCATTACCAATAAAGCTGCGAGAAGTTTCTTAGAGAGGATATATTACCTACTGCAGAACAATGATGCTTGGTCATCCAATAATTAGATAGCAGAAATACAGAATAACGTTAAGCCTCGAATCCGGGAACGAATTTAGGCTATTACGCGAGTATATTATTGCTGCAAACATGTGCAATTATTCAAGGTGCAGTCAATTCTCAAAACAATTTCCTGGTTCGCGCCATAAATCTTGAGCGTAACTCATCACAGAGAAAGTTAAAGAACACGATTCAACAGTTTTTTGAGAGCAGTAGAAATAATTTATCTACAATTTTTGATGCGCACTGATAATTATAGACTCATAGAAATAAATCCTTTAAATAAGTTTGTGTAAAAAGCGGTTTTGCTTTGCCTATTTTAAAATATATAGCATTTTCAAGTGCATTGAAGAAAATTGTCACGCGTATGAAGTAGTTCATTCTGGAAAGACCTGTAAGAAGATTCCGTTAAATCTAAAATGGTAACACTGCTAATGATACAACTGTCCTTAGCTTTGAGATAATTACGCCTTTAAAAACAAGTCTTACGAAGTAAAATGCGAACTTAGTTCCTATGAATGTACAAATCAATCTGATAATCTATAAAATCACATTTATAGATCAATTTTATTCAGTATATCTCCATCAGGCATCAACGAATATTTATATTTATGTAATCCTCGATATACTCGAGGAAGCATAACTTCAATTGGTGAGTTGCGAGCCGAGATGAAATCGCACTTTATTTTCTCTATAGAAAGATTTATCAAGCACAGTAAGGAAGTCATTGAAAAAAAAAATAAAATAAAATAAAGTGAGAGCGAGAGCTTCGAGTATGCATAATCATGGTCATCATCCTTTTCTTCGTCATTGTTCGAAATTTGCGATCGGAATACTAAAATGAACTTAACCATATCTAAACTCGTTTTGCTTTCTACGAAGTAAATATACTAAGTTGTTCAATCGACCACGAATATTATACATCGGTTCAAATGTCTTCCGCAATTCGGATTCGCAAATCCACCTCACTTTGCTCGATTTTTCAAGAGAGAAACTCCCAACTTTTTTCTTCAATTTCAAAGAATCAGAGTTCATTTAATAATCATCATAATACATATAAAAGAGAATTACCAGCCTCATATTTTTTTTATAAATGCAGATTATTTTTTAATATTCATTTGTTGACTTTGGCACATTAACTGTGAAAACATTTATACAGAAGTTACGATATATATTTTTCTTGTAATCGAAGTAGAAATTTAAAAGTATAAGAGAAAGTTGATGATCAGCTAATAGGACATTAAAGAAGCATTAGGTACTCATTGACTAATCATAACTTATAGGATCCTAAATGTAGATGTACATAACTAGTATGTGTATACTACAAAATACGTTTAAGAATGATAGGTGAATTCTCATGAGATTAATAATTTGTATACATACGTTAGAGAGTATAAAGTTTACTTATGAAGCATGCAACCATGAATATGATTATTTTATGCAAAGCATGACACTCAAATATTTCTCTTCTTTTTTTACTTTTCTTTTTCACCTATTTTTTTCAAGTTGTATTTGTATTTTAGTATTTTTGTATTTTAGTGTAACATCGCAAAATAAAAAAAAAAGAAAGTGGATTGAGGACATACAGTAGTAATAAAAGGACTCGCATTACTCATCAATTTTACGATTGCGCGCACATTTTTGAATGATGGTGATTACGATAGCGCGTGAAAATAGAGGGGTTCCGCTTCCGGATTTCCGGCGCTTGTTTCCACTTTTGTTTAAAAGAAGTTTTAACGGTCTCTATATTTACATAGACAGTTAATACGGGATTAATAAAAGTATGATCAGAGCATATAAAAGTATATTAGTATAGAATAAAATTGTCAGTGCGTCGGCGGTGTATGAGTGCGAGTGAAAGTCCTCGTGGTTTTCAAGGAATGGTGTTTCCCCTCGATGAAATTTAGTATCGAGCATGTTCTCGGAGTGTCTAGTTCTATTTGATACACTGAGCTTCGATCAAAGTACATCTTGTGATTTCTTTCTCTTGGTGATTCTGAATAAACACGCAAACTACAAAAGTGTATAAAGTATTAAACACAGAAAGTAATGTACAGATTCAAAAAAAGCTGATATTGAAAGAAAAAAGGCTCCTTATCGAAGATAATATCATCGAATAAGGAGAATTATATCCTTATTAGGCAATATCCTTATTAGGTAACTCTCTCAAACCATATTCGGATATTGAATATCTATTTTCTTAGTATACCATTCAAGTCTGAAAACGTGCTAAACGTTGTTGCTTTAACCAGTCATTCATTAGACGAAATAAAGAGGATGTAACACAGCCTGCCTACAGCTGTACGGGTACGTCATTCGCATTTAATTGAATTGAATCTGTAAGATTATATCTTCATTATTCATCTTGAATCAAATTTTTGTCAACGAGTGTTGATAATTTTGTAATCATTGAGTTTATCGCAAACAGTTAACCCTCGAAAAGCACGTTTCTATTTCATCAAACCTACTGAAAGTGATTTTGGTGTAAAAATACGTCAACTTGTCATAACCATTTTAAGCATTTTAATCTGCATTCGGATAAAAATTATCTCCAGAGTTTACTTTACTGTGTGCGGTCATGGTCATGCGCACAAATTTTAAAATCCTATAATTAGAAGATTTTAATATCTAATAAAATGTGCTTGTCTCGATTTCTCGATCTTTGGATAATATATAAATGTATGTAAATTGTGCACTGGCCATATTATACAATGAGAACGATCGTGAAGACTTAAAAAGAGTAGAATATGGGGCGGTACCCGTTACATAGGACTTAAACGTAGGTCTGTGTCTCATTTCTCATCTAGCGCTCGAACATCTCGGAAATTTAACCGAACATATCGCGAGTATTTAAACGTGCAATTATTACGCCAGTTGAAATTTGACTCGCACAGTTTTTCAAGAATGCGTTGGATATTATTTTCTGCTCGACGACCTTCGACTTGACTCTGTCAATCAGCTAAAGTTGGAAATAACTCAAAAACTTAAACTCGATGAAAAAATAGCAAAAAGTGCAAACGACTTGATTTCAGTGTGTGTTTTTTCTTTTGTTTGGATTTATATTCAAAAGCTAAATACTTTTTGTATACAAATTGCTTCAAAGTATTCAAAGTGCTTCATAAGAAAGACCATATGCATAAAGACAGTGCCTCAAACGATCATTAAATCTATAATTTTTTAACAATTGTCCGCCTCGAGAAAGTGTTTGCGGTCAAACAACGCGGAAGACAGCTGGTTTACAAGTCTTTTCTTGGCTAAAATTTATGAAAAGTCGTAAGTAGCAAAGTCTACGGATAATGAGTATTCTATTACACACAGGAAGAGTTTCATTTTTAATCTTATGGATAAAAGTATTTATAAATAACACCTGTAATGGCAGGGTATAAAAAAACCTGAATGATTTACAGTTATAATGTTGACCCCAAATCTCATTTTTTATCAGAAAGTTGACAACTTTGTCTGTAACTGTTTAAACAGAACACACATTTACAATGTGTATTTTTTTTATTCAATATTCTAATTCTATTGAATCTAAGTATATAATCGCTATTTTTCTTAGAATCTTGAATTTTTATTAGTGGACTCATCTGTTGAAAATAGTGTCGAGACTATCGGCGTTTTTCCAGTGTGACTCATCGACAAAAAATACTTCTGTTCATATTTTAGTGACGAACCTTTGTTAACTTCGATTAATTACCAGTTGAGGTTGCGAATTTTAAAAATTATTTTTAGTCACATCAGAACCAGTCAAATCTATTTTCTGCGTCCCATAAATTTGTTCGACTTGGAAATTCCCTTCAGGTTTTCATGGTCACATTTATTTCTCCTCGTGTTTTTCATATTTATATTATCACATTCTGTCAATCAACGCTTTTCGCCGACAGAAAAACCGACGAGATAGTCCCCCTCAGATAAAAATATTTAGTGCACTTTCCACTTCCTTCCGAGTTAACTGATATACAGGCTCGTCTGCGGGTTAAATACGTAATGCTCGTGCACTTGTTTTCTAGTGTCCATGATCTACATACGAATACAAATACATAGCTAATTAATACTCAAATACTATATCATGATTTGCTAAAATATAATTGCACGAAAATAAATAACAAAGACTCTTTCAATTACATTTTGAAAACAGTTGATTTAACAGTGATGTGCAAAATAAAAGCCATTCAATTGTTCATTCACGTGTACAACATTCCTTACACCTGATATCGAAATGCTGTTGTTAAATTCCATTGACACAGAACACGATTATACACAACGTATTCTCACTTTTAATTTATCCATGACAATTATTACAATTTGCTTATTTTTGCTTGTTAAAATCAACTCTAGAACTATTTCCTATATTCTTAAAAAAATTTTCCCTTATTTTGAATCGGTATTTTAAAACTTTTTCAATATTCAATCGATTAACTATTAGAACGTCTAAGTTTATAATTTTCCTGTCGAACCTGTCATTTCAAAATCAGAACAAACTAGTAACTGTCCGACCTCTTATCTCCTTTCAAGTTTCGCCTGAAGTAGTAACCCAAGATATTACGAAGTATAATTAAGCTTTAATTTTACTAAATTCAAGAAATGGTGATTATGCTTATGATGAAAAGTCAATACAAGAAAGAATTTGACGGTGCAAGTTGCATAAGACTGTCATAATCTAAAGTTCCTAATTTTTTGCACAACTCAGCATGAGTACGATAATTTAATATTCGCACCTCATAAAAAACGATAATAAACCTCGTAATAATTAATTCCTCTGATCTATTTTTGTATCTGATAAGTGTGTTTAATTTCAGGTGATCACAAACGGAGTCTCAGAAAAGGAGAATAGTGACAACTCTGATAATTTAATAAACGGTGAGTTGCACACTTTAGTACGTTTTTTTATAAGCATTATCACTGTGACAATAGCATTTTTTTTCTACGGTCATGGCTGAGTCTCAATTATGTCAATTAAATTCTGTGACACGAAAGGGAAGGGAGTGTGCCTTGGCCCTACGGGGTCAAAATACGACACGCTGCATTTTCTCACGAATCTCTTTGTAAGCAACGACATCTTGCATTATAATTTCCCTTTATGAGTGTACCTTATATAGGGAATGTCAATTCGAAAAGACAAATTCGTCATTTTCTCACTTTTGATATTTTAGTATTAAAAATGTAGATACCCGGTAGTTGCAAGTTCCAAATTATATCAAGTATACTTTACACTATTTTATATTCGAGAAGCACGTAATGACTGAGAAAAGATCTTTCTATTACGGTTTAATTATATGGACCCCAGTCGTATCGTTTCTGTTCCCTGAGAACGAATTTCACTTTTAGCCCGTAAAACCGAGTAATCTGAATCTCCGGTTTCCGTGTGACAATAAGAAAGTATTATGTCGTGTGCGGGTAGTCAATTCGTATTCAATTTATATCGTATAACCACCAATTAAGCCTAATAGGAACTTTTTCTACTTGCTTAATCACTGAGTATTTGATATATCATTTCTGATCGAAGTTGGAACGTTTATAAAAAGTGTATTAAAAGTAAATGCTGTTTTTCTTCTAGACATTAGCCCTGCAGTACCTGAGAGGCAACTTTATTCCTCGATCAGAGATAAGTGGTAATGGATCAAACCTGAATTTTGCATCTTGGTTGGTTATTACCCTTACTGATTGTATCATGTTTCGTTTCCAGTAAATTAATTTTTTCGGTGTAGCATTTAATTAATTAAACCTCAGTGGACCATTAATATTCTATTTTCTTTGAAAATAAACAACGATCAGTAGAAAAAAAATGTGATCAACACAAATACCAGTACAGCTTTAGTAATGTAAGTAGTACACTTTACTGAGACGCAACTTGCAATCGTAGCAATTTTAGAATTATCTAAGTTGTACAAATAAAAATTTATGTACATACGAACATTGCAAATATTTGACTACGTCATGACGAATGAAACAATGATGACAAATAGGTATAAATGATCCTTATCATCTCTTTTTATGACAAATGAAGTAAAAAAAAAAAAAAGTTATAGGCACCGCCTGTGTTCTTTTTAAGACTTTCGTTAATTAATAATATCATACATAAAACTGGGTTTATGTAATTTCCCTTTCAATAAAATGTATCGCAATCATAAATTAAACTTTCCATAAATAAAATATCAAGATTCGCGGTAGTAAATTCGCCAGATACAAACGCTAATATATTTTCTTAAACTTTAAAATCAATAAAATGTAGACTATAACACTATAGAACCGATTATAAATAAAATATCAGGGAATAAAACGAAATAATAATAATAATTTTTAATCCTTAACTTGAAATTTTCAATATTTTTGCAAGACAGCAATAACGATTGATGCTAAATTGCTGATGATTTCACGCTATTGTTCACTTTTGTGGCAGTATTATATTCGATTAAGAGAAAGTGTTATATTTCTAAGCAAATTATTGTGGCTAGAGAAAAAAATCGCGAAATCGATAAAGAGTTTGGTAAATCTAAGTCATAAATTTTTCCTCCTTCCCGCACTATTTCCAGAAGACCTTTCCGTAATATATTCCTAATACCATCTACCAACTACCACTCAGGTCACGGTACAAAGCACATGAATTTATTGTCGAAATCAATCATAAGAAAGTCTCTATTAACCATCGACGATTTGCTTTCTAACAAGACGAGCTATTTATTTATGATAAATTTGAAATTATTGACATTTATTCCCGTATACATTCACAAATTACTCAGATTAGATATCTCGTAATTTTTCTCTTAACAAATTCTACTATCCAAGTGAAAAATAATTATAGAATTTCTAAATATTAATAATGTACTATTTGATCGACTTTAAATTGAATTTGCGACTTGGAGCTACTAAAAATTGTTTTTTTTTTTTTAAACTGCAAATCCGTATTTAGATATCTACGTTTGTACCAATGATTCTGCGTTTACGTGCATTTCACCTTGACGTTTATGTACACTTTTAAACTTGTATCCGCGGCAAATTCTATATCCCATTAGTATGTGAAGCCCTACACAAAAGTATAGCTTTGATACTGCAAGTCGCGAATGCCAGTTCACTTTATGACATTGCAATATGCTGCCATGACTGATCAAAGTTCAGTGAGGGCTAAGATAGCCTTTTTAGAAGGTGATAAAATACACTGAAAATTAGATAAGACAGTATAGAATTGTAAAAAAAATTATTTTAATCTTCAGGAAGAGAAATGGCACCAGTATTGGGCGTCCCACCTCCTCCGCCAACTCCCCATATGGGACCAGATGGTCTAATATTACCGAAAAAGCCTTATAATCCATGCATGACTTCTGGAAACCACAAGGACCTTCACAGAGAATTACTATTTAATCAAAAAGTGTAAGTGATAAATTCTAGACAAAATATTATCCAAATAGTTGTATAATTTCTAAAAGACACTTTCCTCTTGCGAGTGCGTTTCAATAAAGATTAATGTTGTGCTATTACTTTAATGTTCGATGATTCTGTTTGTTTTTACTAAGATTAACAATATATTCCATTCAGAGGGAGGAATGTCTTGAATCAAAAGAGTGAGCTGCAAAGAGCTTTGGAAAGGCACAGAGAAGCAGTTTCGAGAAAAGAGGCAGAGAGAAATAAGGATGAATGCTTTAAAGATGATCCTAGAACAGCTCTTCAAAGAGCCATTGAACAAAGAGCGAAGCACATACAGTTAATGGTAATTGTGTTCAATTGTAATCAGTTATACGTAATTAACTTTTTGACTATTTTTAAATTAGATTACAATGTTTCCTAATTTCATTTTTTTTTTCCTGTAACTTTTAGCAAGAACAAGTCCAACAAGTGGAAGCACCAAATCCATTGGTAACGGCAAGAGCCAGGCTTCGATCTCGCATGGATTCTCAATAAGATAATAAAACCAGTTGCCTAAGATATTTTTAGTTTAAAAACGATAGTCGCCTGCGATCGTAATTAGTTGTAATATTTTATGCGACTATCACCCGACTGTGTACATATATGGGATGAAATGTGTGGATGCAAGTAATTTTTAATAGAAATACTAGACTACATATTTTAATTTTTTGCTCACGAATTTCATTTAAATACTTAATCTGCCATGACTTCAGTGTTTCCCTAACCTTAAGAATATATGTGTATGAAAGAGAATATTCATTATAATTTAAATTCCTTTTTACTGATTTCTAATTATGATACTGCTTTGTGAAATCAGTGCAATGGAAAAAATAGCTTCGCTAATCTTGAAGTATTTTAAAATTTATGATACGATATTCTATTTTAAAAGCCTGGTTGATAGACAACGCCTATGAGTGAATAATGTGTACGAAGCCATGTTCTTTTTGGAAGTAAACACATTTATTCTAAGAATAAATGTTTTATGTGCATTTTAAATGTTTGTAAGTTGCTTTAAATATTGAAGTACAAAAGTATAATTGATTTAGAAAAGGAATTGAAATGTATTTAGGTTTGATTAATTGTAACTGTAATACGTAACGGAATAATTTTAACAAAACTAGTGAAATTGTTTTACGAACCCTGTGAAAAATGACATTGAATAAGAACAGCATTATTGGAAATCGAAATAAAGTTCTAAATATATTTTATTCAACATCCATATTGAATATTGTTTCTTTTCAATAAAAAAAAATAGAACTTGTATAATGTAAAGTTTGAGGCAATCGAAATATTCGAAATGCAATAAATTGGGGTGTATACAATTATAAAAGGAATATCAGTTTTGAAGAATAGATAATCTTCAATAATTGGTTACACGACACTGTTAGAGAACGCACATTAGAATATGCAAACTAAATATAAAAAAAAATTGAATTGCTGATTAAAAACCACATTGAACAAACTTGTGGCAATGATATAATAATTAGTAGTAGAATTGTAACTTTCTAACTCCTAGAAAAAAAAGGAGCCCAGACTCGGTTCGTCTTGCTTATGCGGCGAGAATAAGTAACCAGAAATGTGAATAAGTTGGTAATTAAGTTGATATTCATCATAACCTTACATACTGGTAGCTGGTTAATAATCGTCTCCGCGGGAAATGACTTCCTTGCAAGTTGGACGAAGAACAAGAGTATGCTCAAATTGTGCCGTGTAGCATCCTTTCACGTCAACCAAGGGCGGATAAGCTTCGACTGCACCTTTATCACACAAATCTTTGAGAGCCATCTGATACTTAGTACAACCAACTCGGTCCAACCAACGCTTGCAGAAGGCCAAAGTACCTAAACGGACAAGAATATTTTATAGTATTTGGCAAACGTTTGGATACAATTTTTTAAATTTATATACTCACTGAAATGCTTGTTGATTGTATTCAAAAGAGATTTACTGCTCTGCAGTCTGAGTGGTACGAATCCCGTATCAAAACTTTTCATGTAATGTGAACAATCTAAATCATCATGTACCATACCACGACCAGTAGAGCCAAAAGTTTCGATTGCGTAAAACTCATTTTCCTCCATTCTAGTAGCTTCACCACCCTTTACAATAGGTACAGTTTTTCCCGCATGAATTCGGTAAGGAGCAATTGAATGTCCATTCAAATTTCTAATAGATTTCACCTGAAAATAACAAGTACATCAATAATCTGCTGTCTCGCAATAAAAAATATTCCTTTACATTAATAAACACTCATAATTATTAAGATTTATTAAAATATTCACCTGGTGAGTTTTACCATCTATTTCAACCTCGTAAGACTCCATGACTTCCTGAATAGCAGCACCGACATCGCATAACTGTACATCGATACCAGCAGCCTTGATACCGGTATTTGTAGCATCACGTACAGCTTCAATGAGTTTATCGTATTTTGGATTAAATGATAAGGTAAATGCGCAATCGATGATTCGACCATTGATGTGTGTTCCAAAATCAATTTTGGTAACATCATCGTATTCAAGAACAGTTGGATCTCCGGCGTTGGGTGTGTAGTGAGCAGCACAATGATTCCTTGAACAACCGGTAGGAAATGCTAATCCAGCTTTAAGCCCGTTCTCACCGATCAACCTTCTAGCGGTATTTTCAAGTTCATTGCATATCTCGATCATAGTCATTCCAGGTTTCACCTGAAAATATATGAATTAGTAATATTCCTTAAACTACTCGTCTAACATTTTTTATTATATGTAATTTATAATAAAAATACTCTCGTCATTTTGGAGTTTATTCATTATTTTGAGCAGACATCAACAAGTTAGAATACGAACCCAGTTCATTATATGTTTCCGTGTACGTCTATGAGCCTCGGCAGCCTGCCTAGCCTCATTATAAATATCGGCATGCATTCGGTCAAGAGCTCTAGCTTCTTCGCTCGAAAATCGATCCTTTGCAGTCCTATCATCTATTCCTGCCGCATGAGGATGTTCCATAATTTCTCCTTCTGGGAAATTTCCATCAGGGAATAATTCTGATACTGGAACTGAAATAGAATCTTGTGGTATGGCTCCACCTTTTCGCGGCTTACGCTTCTTTTTCTTTTTCTTGGCTTCCTCAGATTCTGCTCCATTTTCTGTCACTTCAGCAGTTCCTGTAATCAAAAGTACAATACTTATACGTTTAAAGAGTCACGCTTTGATATAATAAGTTATATCACATGAAATAAATCCTTAAATTACCTTCTGTAACTGCATCAGTGCCTTTCGGTCCGTTTTCATCCCCTTCTGGAATATCAGCACTAGCTTCTCCGGCTCCTTATTAAAAAAAAAAAACATTTAATTATGTTTCCTTTGCTTCAAACTTTGATACTCAACTCATTCAAGTTAATTTTATACTAAGAAGAATGTCTTTAAAGAGTTATAACATGTTTTTCTTAAAAAAAAAAAAAAACTAAATTTTTGGAGTAATTTGACCAATTGTATTTTTAACCTATAAAACGCTGACGGACTTGCTATAGTGTTTTTTTCCTAGAGTATTCAATTTGAGGTAGAGGAAAAAGTATTGTTTAAGTACTTTGTTGTCGAGAATAGCATTAACCAGACACAATAATGCCAAAATAAAGTATGAAATGCTTAATTTACACGTGTCATCAGTGAAACAGTCAAGGCAAAGTTGAAATAAAGTATGTCAATTAAAATGCGATACTTACCGGCCTTCTTCTTCTTCTTCTTCTTTTTTTTCTTTTTTGAAGCTTCTGCTGCTCCAGATTCATCTTCCTCGTCGACAATATCATCTTTCTCCTCGTTCACGAGTTTTTCAGCGGATTTGCCGACCTCATCCAATACAGCAGCCATTTTCGTGAAAGTGAGTGCTCCGAAACAGATGACAACTGAAACTGAAATGGGAGATGAGAGAAAAGGGAATTTGCGTCTGCGATACACTCGACGTTCCCAATATTAACAACTCCAATGTTAACAAGTTAATATTAACAATATAAAATCTCTCTTAATAAGCACTTGACACCAATGCGCATGCGTTACGCTCGGCATCTGATTGGTTGTGCTATTCGCGCGCAGTTTAAAATGCTAAAAAATATTATTTTATACGCAATACGCATGCGCAATTGATGTGATGCATGTGCTATTAATGTGACAGTTGAGAGAGGGAATTTGGTTAATATTGGGAACGCCTCTGTTTTGAGTTGCTTTGAGTGCATGTATATAGTATATGTACATGACATGATGCTACACCTATAGCTTATTTATATCCACATCAAGGACTTCTAGATAGTCGATAATAAAAATTTCCAACCTTAAAACATATATTAGAATTATATATATATTTTTGTTTTGTTTGGGTTACTATTTTTCAAATGGAAGTATGGCTATAGAGCGAAAAAAATGTTTAATTTTAATATTTTATAGATAAATCAGGCTAAAAACATGATGCTCGAATTCTAACCTGAAGCAATTCTCTTTTCTATTTCATTATAAACACGTTTTATATCATGTATGTAATTTATTTGAAAACTGTTAAGTAAACATAATCTGTAATGGGATTTTAATTACCAAACTGTACACGTTTTCTATGCTTATTATAATATAGACAATATGTCTGTATTTTGCTTATCCTATGGAAGAAAGTATTAGTTCAGCAACATCGGGATCTTGTGAGCGTACCGTTAATTGCATTGTAACCTGTCCTTCCGTTAAAGCGAATTTCGCTCGAGCAAATACTTCTTTACCGCCTCTAAAAATACCACGTAGAGAAGTAAATTCAACGGGTCCTGATTGACCCCGATCGCTACGTTCAGCAGATTCTAAACCGAGAAAGCCCACTAATCGTTGAATAGCTTCTTCCACAGTAGAAACAGTAGCACCCAAAGCAAAAGTTTCTTCTACTGTAACGAATCCTCGAGTTCCTGCTGCTTCCCAGACAGCACTGAAGTCTACTGGTCTACCTCCGGCTCCACGCATTTGATCGGCTAAAGTTATTTCTAAATCTTCCAGCTAAATAAAAGGGAAAATGTTTAAATGAAAGTTAGAAAGAACAAGTGATGCTTAAAGATTTTTAAAAAATAGTCTGTTGCGTACCATGTACTCGTCGTTATATCCTTGATCTGCATATGGCACACCTGTCGCGGAATCGCAGTCACGCGCCGTGAAACGCAGGGTTGTGGGAATGGTAGCTACACTTGATTGGATGTCTTCTGGATACTTTAGTACGGTATATGTAACTCCTGGTTCATTGTATGACAATCGTGGACATGGTATCTCACACACCACTGTATAGCTGCAAGGAAAAATTATTATTATTAGTTGTCATAAGTAAATGCCTTTACGTATTTTCACTAAGAGGAATTCATCTTACCCTTCTGGTGGTTCAACAGCGACTCGAACATCTTCAAGCAACTGGTCGGACAAGGTATTCAAACAATCAAACTGTAGAATGAGATGATCAGAAAAGGAATGTTTGACACACTTCACGTTGTATTCTGTCTCAGATTCTGTCAGCTCAGCAACAGGCGATGCTTTAAAGAGAGAAGCTTCGCGTATCAACGTCGCTAGTTGTGGAACTAGAGATAATTTTTCCATGAAACTTTCTTCCCTAGTGAGTCTAGGTGCCTGTGGCTTAATGGTAGCATGGATTTCTGTTTGAATAGGTTCTTCAACATTCTGCGCTGGTGGTATCTAATTATCAAAAAGAAAAAATTATATTATACAAAGGGACTGAAAATTGCCAAAAAATTAACTTGGAAATAAACAGTCATATAATTACTTGAGATATATCGAAGGCCTCTTCCATTGAAGATCGGGAATAATTACGTAATGCCCTTTCAAGGCTAGGAATAGATAGAAGTGGAGGTTGTACGAGTGGTAGAATTGAGGGATCGTTTTTTTGCTGTAGTATCGTGCAGTAATATGCGGCTCTGTCTCTAACTTCATCATCAGAATCTAGCTGACATCGAGACAACAAAACAAGTATGTTAGGCAACAATTGAGGACAAGCTGCAGCAAAATGTGCTAGAGCTGTCACAGCTGCTGCTCTTACACTCGCACTCTCCAAAATGACACGATTATATATGAAGCGAATGTATCGGGAAGGATGTTTTGAAGTAGGGCCTTCTTGGCCAAGTAAATGAAGAATTCGGACAGCGAGTGAAGTATGCTCGCAATCTTCGATGAATTCACAAAGATGTGCTAATCCTGCTTCCTTGGCTTCGGAATTTCCTTCCATTACTGCTATAATAGTGTCTGCAATGGCTGCTTTGTATTCAAGACCACCCTCATCTCTCAACATAGCCGAGAGGAAGTTCATCAATACAGAATGTTTGCGGGGGAATTTTTGACAGAGTGCTCTGTAAATAATATCTTGATTAACGTCATTTAGATAATAATAAAAATAAGTGCAATGATAAATAAAACTATACCTGATAGCTTGCACAACCACCACTTTAAATTCATCGGATATTTCCGACACAAATGTAGCTATTTGTTTCATAAGACGATCTACAGAACTTTCAGCTCCAGTTTTAAGAAGAGTCGTGATAGCCAAAGTGGCGATTGATCTATTGGAGTCTGTTATCAAATTCTCCAGATCTAAGTTACAAGCTGTGACTGCCGCTGGATGGGTCATGGCAACTTTATTCAAAGTGCGTACAGCTGCGAATTTAAGTGCAGGTTTCGGTGAACCACAAAATAGTTGTAGAACACTGATTGCTGGTGCAATTTCTCTAGTACCACTCCGTCCCAAATTCACTAAAGCGTGCGCAGCTTCGTATACAACCATTTCCGACTTGTGACGCAAGCAAGATTCTATAAACTCCAGGAGTTCTGATCCTTCGTCGAGCTCTTCCAACAATTTACAAGCCATTCTTATCAACATACAAGCTGCATAGGGACTCTTTGGACTAGTCCGCATCAGTTTTGCAACAAGTTTAATCACAGCGTGTTTGTCAGATTTACGAGCTTGATACAATACTCCCAAAGCATGATATTGCACCATTACGTTGTCGGAATTAAGAGCTTCCTGGGCTTCATTTGCCCACCTTCTTGCAACGTCTCCAGAAACGCTCGTTAAATGCAGAGATGAAACTAGTGCAGCACTAGAAACTGCTGGTGACCGATCTACAATAGCTTGCTTCATATATCGCTCAATAGCTGCTAACATTCCACCATCAGTTATAGTGCATAAAGCTCGTATGGCAGCAGCCCTGTAATAAATACCAGTTTCAATCTAAACTCTAGAATAATATATTTGAAGTAAAATAGTAGACACTTTGTGGTTAGAACATTTCTTGTTCACGAACAGAAATGCATTTAAAAATAACTAATTTCTTACCTGTAGAGGTCTTCTTTTCCTGTCATATCTTTTGTGAGACTTGAAGTCACAATAATTACATCCTCGGCCACGGAACTGAGTTCCTTGATACCCAAATAAACTAAGCGACGTAGGACAACATCGCGAGATTGAAATAATTTTGTCATAGCAAAGAATGTTTCTGTTGCTTCTGTGGTACCAAGTTGTTCTCCTTGGTTGAGTAAATACAAGATTTTTGTTAGAATATGTGCACATTTTCTTGGATTGACAGGAGTGTCGTTGAAGGTACGAGCTTCTTGGAGCACCGAAGTCTTCTCCAGATTTTGAAATGGATTACCTCCTCCTGTAAAAATTAATTTGTAGTGCATTAAATTCCTCTTAGAGAAAGAAAGTTTTTGTTCAACAATTAGGAGTTTAATGAATATTTAGGAAACATGTGTCGAAAAACTGATGTCAAAAGCACTAACCTAAGAGTGACATGATTGACCGTTAATGAACAAGACAAGAGCGTGTAAGTATTTATAATGGAATGTATTAATAATTAATTTATAATTACCGTCTTCCTCCTCCTTTTTATCACGCTTAAAAGCGTTCATTTTCTTCAGAGTTTTATTAAATTCAATATAAATACGGACACGTCACCTGACAGCCGAAGAGAGCCTACACTCTACACTTCCCCTTCCCCGCAGTTCCCATGTCATGTTTCAATGATTGTCACTAATTTAAAGCTCACTTCACATGACATTAGAGTATTCTCTTTTTTTTCTCACTTACTCTCACTTTTTTATAGTGCCCTCTCACTCATTTTATATAGTGAAAGGTAGGGATTTTAGGTTATAATATTGGCAACCATTACATATAATGACAATTCTTAAATCATTCACAGCTGTCCACACGCTATACCTCAGTGCTACCAACACGCGGGCCCCGATCCCGAACTCTACTGCACATGCGTTGCACTCGGTATCTGATTGGTTGCTATTCTCGCGTAATTTGAAATGCATAATATTTTTTAGCATTTTGAATTGCGCGCGAATAGTAACCAATAGGATGCCAAGCGCGACACATGCGCAGTAGAGTTCGGGGCAAGCGATGTAACGCTGCGCATCACGCGTTACTATAGTAAAAGTTGACGGTTGACATTGATCACGCATCACGCCATCGAAAATATTTTATATTGCTCTTATTTGAGCCGAATTTTCTTAGTGTATAAATTGTATATTAATTAATTAATATAATGGATCTTCTTGGCTCCATTCTTAGTTCCATGGACAAGCCTCCAAGTATAAGTGACAAGCAAAAGGCATTAATTAAAAGTGAGCTTTATCCTAACCTCTGAATTGAAGGACTGCATCAAGAATTGTTTATTTATGTGGATTTTTTTGTTATAGAACAAAGAGAAGAACATGACAAGCGACAGAAAGCAGAGGCAGAGAAACTCAAGAAATTTAAGGAACAGGTAAATATAAACTAGTAAATTTTGTAACTTTTCAATTTAATACTAAATTCATATTAACGTAGAGTGATTACTGAAACTCTTTCTTCAATTTGATCGATTATGATGTTGCTAATTTAGCTTTATTGACTTATTTTCATAATAATATTTTATACAGGTTGAAGAACGAATTAATAAGTTTCTTAAAGACGACTCAGCAAAAGATTACAAATTTCCACCGATGAATAATGTTTATAGGAGTGTGATGTACGTATACTGATTATTATTTTTTTAAGTGCAATATGGAATTCTAATGCAAAATTATTTTTTAATCTATCGTTTTTCATGTCTTGTTTAGACATGATGTCGCAGAAGTAGCAAATGTATGGGCGTACTCTTTTGGAGAAGAAGGCGTTGACAGGTACATTATGATTTTTAAACGAGAACATGCTCCTTCAGAAGATCAGTTAAATACTTTAAGAAGGGGTGAAGTATGGACCGAAGAAGTAGGAAAAAAGATGCAACAGGACAGAGAACGATTAGCTAGAGAAGAGCAAGAAGAAGCGAAGTCAAAGAAGAGGAAGGACAACTTTGTGCCTACTACTTTTTATAAGGATAAATATCAACACTTGATTGGTAAAGATGCTGCTCTGCAAGCCGCTAGAAAAACAGAAGCAAATGCAAATAGCAGTTATGGATGTGGTAAGTAAAATTATTAAACTATTTCTTAATAATCGTTACGTCGAAGAACAAGAATATTCATAATAATGTATTGTTAGTTCCCAGCGAGAATAAAAAGGATCAGAGGAGTATAGAACAAACGTTGGCTGATATTCGTGCAAAGAAAAGGAAACTCGACACTACAAATATGCCAACCAACCCTGACGAGAATGACACGAAATGATGAAAAATGATTTGACACTCGAAATATTTAATTTTAACTTTAAACAAATTCTGTAAATATTTTGACAGTATTTACATATCAGTTATAGTTAATTTACTTGCAAACATTTTCGTTGCTAGAATGTATTAAAGTTTAGACTCGCGAATAATGAAGTTGAATTTATTGTTTTATTCGTTCGAGGACTATCCATTAGCGACTGAATCAGATTAAGCATAGACAATAAATCATTAATTGTATACTCATTATTTCAATTGGAGCATTTCATAATATGTACAATATATTACATTAGTATACACGGAAGATTATGATTTTTTACACTACATTATATTTTCAATGCTGTTCATCAGAATATTAAATATATTCAGTCGTTGAATATTTTTGAACTGATGTTCTGGGGGCTGGCTTTGGTTTATTTGGAGTTAATGGGCCAAAAATAATTTGTTCTTTTAAAGCAATTAATTTTACGAATCGTTGCCTTGTCACACTTTTGTAAAGTTCAAGGGCTCGGGCGATTATAACTTCACGAACGTAGGCTGCATTATCTTGCACTAATTGTCTCTGTAAGATTTATAATAGATAAGTTAAAAGTCACTTCCATATGATGATCAATGATATGAGATAGTTGTATAAAATAATATTACCTCCTGTTTTAATCTTGGATTTGCAAGAGATGTTGTCAAATGTTGCACTTGAGCTCGCATTACAGATGTGAGCACTCCTTCTACAGTCGATATAAGTTCAGGCGTGGTAACACTAAGGCAGTCTTCTAGCAGTCCTATATATAATCTTGAAAAGGCTAGAGTAGTTGTGGTTAACGAAGTCCAACAGTCACTCGTCAGACACGACGTTGGTACTGGGATACCAAGATCATCCAATTCTGTTAACAATTTGTTCAGGTTTTGATTCGATTGAAGATTGGAAGGTCGCCATGTGTCTTCTGATGCGCGAACCTTTACTGCATCCACGTATTTTTCTCCTGCATCTTGCAGAGCTCTAGCCAGAGGAGTTCTGAGCTGTCCATCTAATTGGTAACGAAAATCCATGCCAAGCTGAGATAACTAGAAAAAAAAATGAATAAAAGGAAATGTCAACGAAAATGCCTTAGAGTAAAAAAAACTCAAAGAGTAATTTACTTGATCACAGTGACTTCTAACAGCAACTATACATTCTACCAAAGTGCTTATTGAAACTTGAGGTATGAACATTTGCTTGATCAAATGTGAGGTTAAATGTTTTATTTCTTGACTACACCATACTAGTAAAGCTGAAACAAAACATTAGGTGAGGTTTTAAATCTAAAATTTCAGCATAAACTAGATTGTAATATTAGGTATTTTCTTTACCTGATGAACAATTCGTGTAATCTGGGAAAATTTTCAAGAAATCTCGTGAGGTTTCAACTATATTGCTAAAAGCAATAGCACTCAATTGCTTAATGTAAGGAACTGTTGCACCTTCTCTTTTTACTCTTTTTAATCGAGCCTTCAATGCAGCACTGCATAACTTGAGATACAGTTGACAACCTTGAGCACTTCTGTCAAGTTGTATGAGAAGTCTAACAGCTCGACGAGCACTTCTCAAACCTCCACCTTGCAAGGACTTTGCTTCTGCACTCAATTCCAATTCTTTTGTAAGGACATCCACCAACGAATTAGCCCTCTCGTTGATCTTGGTTTTCATTTCAATCAAGTGAGGAGTAGGATGAACGTCCGCCAGGTAGGCCTTTGCTTTTTCTAAAAGATGATAGGCTTCTTCAAAATGACGTTGTGCTATGCACGAATCTAGATCTTCAGGTACTTCTAATACCCATTCGGGAGGCGGTTCACAGTCTACATCTTCGTTGTCTTCCACTGATAAGAAGACAAAGTTAATTATGAATCATTAAAAAGACAGTAAATTTATTCTCATTTATACAAGCAATCTTACCTATAGTATTCGATTCAAGTGACATTGAACGAGAGGATATTAGTTGATCATTCTTTGAAGATTTCTCACTATTTACAGTCTCTGTCTGGTTTTCCTGAGACAATTTAGCCTTTTTTGCTTGCTCACACTTCTCCAGCCATTCTTTCTACAGTAATTGATATTATTAGTGTCAGCTGAAATTAGGAGCGAAAAATTAAATGAAAATGAAAACAAACCTTGCTCGTTGCTGTTGCACATTGAAACACTCTCGTGTCAGGAAAGGCTAAAAGCTTGAAGGCTAATTTTACTGTTCCAAGGTCTCTGACATTAACTACTGCCAAACTTTGAAGATCATAAACAGCTTGCATTTTATATCTGGGTGGCCCTCGCCTAGTTCCAGTTGCCAACCAAGATGCAACCATCAAAACGTCATTGAACAAATATGCATGAATTCTTTTTAACGGTGTACCTTCTAAAGGGTCTAATTCCAATACAGATCCTTCGTGAAGGCACACTCGGCCTGGAGTTTCAACTAGACTCTGAAAAAGGGCAAAGCATATTATTTTGTAATTGTAATTAATTTCTTTTTATTTAGATTAGTACTTTTGATTTATTAACTAACCATAGCGCCCTCCACATTCTCTAATAACTGTAACAATTTTTCCTTTTGTTCGTCTTCTTTTGTAATCGAATCATTAGTATTTTCTTGCTGAGCTTCTAATGTGCCTTCAAAAATAACTCCTGTAGTTCCAGTAGTTCCCAAAGAATTTAGCAAAGTACGCTGTTCACTGAGAAATTGTGACAACTGATACATTTCACTTTCAAGATGTGATATTTCTTTTGCAGTTTCAATAAACTGCATATAGTTTTGATAGACATTTCGCTTGAGTTGAGCAGATGTACTATCTGCAAGTTCCTGAATTCTTGCTCGTTGTTTTCGTAACTCATCAGCTCCAACACACTGAGCACTTAACTCTTTTACAACTGTGGAATTTGAAAAACATTAGCATATGAACAATAGTCAATCATATAAAGTCATAGGATTAAATTTTTGAGTTACTGTCATTTCCCAGTTTTTACTCACATTATAGGCAAGTATGCAAAATAGTTGAAATGATTAATAAATTAATAAAATAACATACATTTTTCTGGACTGAATTCTTCAGATGCAAAACTTTTTGCCAGTGGATCACTCATTTTTTAGTCGTAACGAAGAATTACTGCAAACTTAGATAATCAAAATTATGATTTAGATTGATATCGATAATTTGAGCAAATTCATTGCAAACTTGTAAGTCCTCCTCTATGATCTACCCACTTATAACATATACAACAATATACACAGCACGTAAAACAGTTATTTATTATTACTGGCAATTTTGATCCCCATCTCCACCCCTTTGAGTGGTAAAGTAGGAAAATACCTATTCCTCACATGGTATTGTCATTCATCTTTACGATACATAGTGCCTGTAGTCGGCTAGTAGTACGTAGTGGTTATAGGCGTAAAATGAGAATATCATTTTTGTTGGAAGATAATAATTATCAAATTTATAAAACATGGTTGAAAAGAACGTGATTTTCATTATTTCTACGATATTTTTTATACATTTGACTACCCGGGTGAATTCGCAATGCGTTCAAACATCTCCGTGTTCGTGTATTTTACCGGACGGAACTGAATATAATTTTTCTAGTCTTATAAACAAAGGGTTTGTATGGCTTTATATCAGAATTTATTTTAAAATACATCAAGCACCATGAGATTGTTGATTACTATAAAGGAAAATTAAATTACTGTGTCAATAAATATTTATTTGATGTTTTTGTCAAAAATCTCATAACCTCTATATGAAATTTATTATATACACATAATACACATATATTATCTATATTTATATATATGTATGTTCAAATTACAGGATCTATATATCACGAGATTTATATTTATATATCTATACTTTTCATAATTTTCCCACTAAATCATTACTCAGCTAAAAGGCACGTGTTATTCCAACAGGTTATTTTTATTTGAAAATATATTGTAAACTCATATATGAGGGACATTTGCATGGAATTTGTTGCAATTAATTGAATTACAAGAAAAATATTGAGAAATTCCACTTGTATTTCAATTTGAATATTTTCAGCTGGTTTCATTTCCATTATTTTAATTCCTCTATTTATTAATTTACAATGTTTAAACTAATTTTTACACTTTTTTATTAGTCCGCTGAACGCTTCCAGTTCCAGTCCCACCGGTGAAATACAATTCTGGTTTCAACCTTGCAAAGATGTAAAGCTTTCAAATATATCTAATGGCACTGATAACTGTTCTAAAGTATCGGTAAGAATAATATGTAGAAAAAATTATAGCTATTTCGATACAATATTTACTTTTCCGTATTGTTCTCAGTTATGTATCCAGAATAACAGTACTGCTTCAAAAATAAAATATCCTCAAAATGGTGGAACAGTATCTGAAAGCAAATTAGAATTACTAAATGGGAAGAATCTGATCTTAGTGTACAAACATAATGATTACACTACAAAAATTAATTTGGTATGCTGTTCAGATTGTGCTTCCTATCTCCACATCGACAGTCTTCCTAATGTTTCTGAAGCGGTAAGATTCAATAAATATGAGGTTGCTGAGATAAAATAATTGTAATACATGGTAGTGACTTTTCAGAGATTGATATTGGTATCGCAAGACGTATGCAAATACAAAAAAGAAGGTATTTCGGCTGGATCTGTCTTCTTTATATTATTGTTAGTATTCGCCGGAGTGTACTTCATCGGAGGCGCCTTAGCTTTAAAGTTTTTAAGAGGAGCTACGGGTTGGGAGATGTTGCCGAATCATAAGTTTTGGTGTGCCCTTGGAAATCAAATCAAGGTAAGTACATTTATTAGTAATAAAATTTAAAAAAGGAATTAAATGTTGATGTTCTAATATCCCATCCCAAACATTTTTTAAATTACTCTCCTGATTGTTCTTTTTCTATTTGTATTGCAGATTGGGTTCTTGTTCCTTTGTAGTGGCTGTAAAGAAGACAGTTACGAGCGAATTTAATTTTTTATATACTATTTGTTTTTCGTACGATATGTACTTGAAAATTGAAAAGAAGGCTGACTTATACAACAAACGTTCACTACCATGTCTCCAGCGTGGTATGAGTGAAATTAGTATATTTATGTTTGTATAAAATAATCAGTAGATTGAAATTAGCTTACCTTCTCATAATAAAAGTTTTTTTCCAATTTTCTGAAATATTAGCATATCTATTTTTCACAATCAAATTATCCCGAAAGACTTACGTAAACTGTAGTAATATTTTTTAGAAACTTTAATAATTTTTTTATACGTCCAATGGGCATATAACCATATATTAAAATTTAATATAGTAAAATCCAGTAATATGAATAGCTTGTAAGAAAGAATATATCATATAATTATTTGAGTTTATTATCAACAAAGATGTTATTTAATAAAAAAAAAAAATACAATCGTAAATTGCTTTGTTGTATCAAAAAATTATCCTCTAAAGTCTATATTTTTGCAAGTTATCTATGAAAAATATTTTATTGATATACAAAATTAGTTTATTAATATAGAACTTCCAATACTTTTATTAACTTTAATAGAACTTCCAATACTGCAATTGTACAATGACTTTAACTTCCTATCATTCGCCTCTGTTGTGTGGATCGGCATTGCTAGTTGTACGACAAATCTGATTGTAGGTCAGTAGAATCTGTATTTCCTACTGTGTATACAATACACGTATGATACAGGTTCATTAAAAGCCCTCAACTCCATTTACTTGAACAGTCGTTTCGATGTTTGTTTGAACAATTAACCAATTTCCATTTGCATTTAGACTTTGTATGCTGACTCCTTTAGTCGAGAAAGCGCTGACAATGGCACTAAGATCTTGTAAACCATTATTTGTTTGATAGAGTGAAATGTAATCTCTGAGAACAATTCCATTAGCAAATACTGCATCGTCAATTGACAACAATACAGGCTCGTTATCTCTAATAGTTCCTAAAATTGAACGAAACATAATGATTAATATTTAATTATAAAAAATAATTGTATATTGCATTTTAATATCGGTAATAATTGTTCACCTTTTATTTGATGTTGATCAACTTTGACAGTTACTGCAACTGTATCACCATCCACATGACTATCTTTCATTTCTATGCCAATATCTTTCGCCAAAATAGGCGCGTTGATCAGATTTAAACCATTTTTAGTTTGGCCACTCAGAACTCCAACGAGAACAGCCGTGTGTATAAATTTCTTCATTTCCATACCTTCGCCAACTGTTTGACTTTCGACTAAAGATTTTGGATTTTTCTTTAAAAATCTGCCAATTAGTTGACCAAGTTTCTTTGCAAGATCTATCCAAGGTCCGTTTTCCTCGGTCATAGCAGCACTTAAAATTGGTGCATTGACGAAACCATAACATTGATATTTCGTCGATTTTCCTGAAAGGGCCAAAAGTTGTTCGGCGATTTCTACAGCCACCCGTTGTTGTGCTTCCGCAGTGCTGGCGCCTATAAATCAATTTAAATATTCAGGACATGCGACGAAAATTCGTGTTCAAGATTAGAATTATTTCCAGTGTATCTAGCGACCTTAAAACCTTGAAAACATGGAATTTCAATAATTGTTTTCTTAAAACATTTGTTTTATATGAAATGCGGAAAGTAATTTTAAAAGTAAAGGTTTTCAGTTTGAAAACATTAAATAAACCGTTCGTTTGTAAAAGAATGCATGTGTAATATACGTAGTTTATATAGTGGAAAGTAAAGAACTCGAAAAACGTGCTTCTAGCAGATTGGCAATTCAACGTCATAGTGGCTAACTGGAATCTTCCGGTATACATTATATGTGTAATATTACTTCCGAACTTTTCCTCAGAAAAGTTTGAGTCCAGAGAAAATGCAGTCAATAAGTTTTAATATATTCCACAAGTTGGAAAAATAACCTTCCATTTTTTATCATTCTTCAACTGCTGGAGAAATGATGAATAGTTTGTCAATAATTCCTTACCTAAATGGGGGGTGGCGATAACCTTTGGATGTTGGATAAGTTCTAAAGTAATGGGATTCTTTGGTGGTTCTTGAATGAAAACGTCCACAGCTGCTCCTGCGCAATGACCACTTTTAATCGAATCCAGAAGAGCTTCCTCATCAAAGATGCCACCTCGGGCAACATTTATTAGGCGAACTCCTTTTTTACATTTTGCCAATGTCGTTGAATTAATTAAATCTGAAAGAAGAAAAATAGTTTAATAGTTTAGTTCGCTTAAATAGTTTCCAACTAACAAAAATCAATCACAGAAGTTTAATATGAAGTAATTACTTGTCGTTTGAGGAATAAGCGGAGTGTGCACTGTTATATAGTCAGCTACTGGCCAAATTTCATCTAAACTTAATTTTTGTACACCTAATTCTTGTGCAACATTATTTGGAAGAATTGGATCAAATGCAACAATATTCATTCCAAATGATTGCATTCGACTTGCTACTTCACGACCAATGCGTCCCATTCCAATAATTCCGAGGGTCTTTCCAGATAATTCAAAACCGGAATATAATTTGCGATCCCATCGCCCTTCCTTGAGTGACTGGCAGGCTGGCACGACGTTTCGTGCAAGTGCAGAAATCAGAGCACAAGTTAATTCACAAGCACTAATACTATTTCCTCCAGGCGTGCTATTAAAGAAAAAAAAATTGAATTAAGATTAAATATAATTTCGAGCTATTCTTAGGTCGCTGTAGTAGTATTAACCCAATTGATGATTTATGTAGATAAGCGTGCGGTTAAACCCGACATGAAATCGCGCTTCTGTTGTGGAGTGTGAATTTATGATCGCGCTTTGCTAGAACTGATTTATGATCAATAAATCTATCATCAGAAGGAATATAGAGTTCCATAAAATTGCACCCACAGGAATAATTTCAAGAAGTTAATGAATTTCATTTCTTCAACACTCTGTTAAAATATAAACTCAGCTTTAGACAGACTAAATTAAATTTAGGTCCTGCAACTTACTTTAAAACAACAATTCCTTTTCGTGTGGCAGCGGAAAGATCGATATTGTCAACACCACTACCAGCTCGCCCAACTACACGAAGATTCGAAACCGGGGATAAAATTTCTGCTGTAACTTTTGTTTCAGATCTGACTATCAGTGCTTGATGTTTCTGAAAGAATAGGTTATTAAGATTTTTTTCAATGCGAGAGTAAACAATTTGATAAAAGTATTATATACATAGATATATATTATATAATCTAATAAAGAGATAGAACTATAATTCTCACGATGAGACTACAAAGTAAATGCAATGAGAAAGTGGTACATCGACCTACAGTTAACCAGTTAAAGTAAACTGGTTGCAACCAGTTGAATTGTTGGATTCTCTGAATGCTAATAAGTATAAAGATTGACCTCTCGGTCATGCTGTCATTTAATCATTTTCAAGCTGGCGATTCGGCAGACGATTTCAAATTCCCAGTCAAGTGTTTCTATTTTTCCGGCCAAATACAAGTTACATATTTATATATATTTGCCGCAAAGCGCAGATTAAAAAATATTTTTTTTTTTTTTTTTTTATATAATGAAAAAAATTTTAATTCATATAGATATTAATTATATATATCACTGGAATATTTTTGTTATAATATTTTCATCTGGCGAGAAATTACTTATTTACATTTAATAATAGATTTACATAAAATTTTATGATTTAGATTCATTAAAGATTTTCATAGATTTCGGTAAACAAGGTTGTACTACCTACTATACCTCGAATATCTTCCTTTCTACGCAAATTAATTTGCTTTTAGCTTGTTTGCCAAGTACACTTCATTGTGAAATTTATAACGGACTGTTGAGCGTCAACCTGCGAGAATTTTTTTGCTCAATTGTTGAACATTTGCGGTTTTACGATAAATCATTTACACTAATTTAAAATCATTTACACTAATACCAAAGTTACTAAAAGAGATTGATACATAATTTAAACTTTAATTTTCTAATTGAGAAGCAAACCGACCTTTAGACAGAAAAATCATTTTTCTTTTACCTTTAGTTCTTGTATCAGCTCTTCTTTTGTCAATTTGTATTTTACTGTTACGGGGACCCCATGGCTTCTAAGAAGTGCAGCGCAAGAATCGTCCACAGGATCACTTATCAGCACACTTTGAATATCAACAGGCATCTTGTCCTTCAATAAAAAATGAAACAATATTACAATTCGTATAATTTTATAAGTGATATGTAGGATAAAATATCAAAATAATTGATATTTAGAAACGTACCTCCTTATTGTCTTGAAATTTGAACTGCGTGAAATCGATAGAGTAGTTTAATGAGTGGCGTAAACTAATAACTCATATTACTGAATATTGGCTTCTTATATATTATCTCGCATTGTTAGATCGACAAGTGGGGATTTCCTACACTTATTGCCAATTTGTCTTGACTTTCTGAACCTAAAAAAATCGCTGATTACATTGCTTTGTGAAATACAATAATAATAAATGATGTAAAATACACAATGTTTATCTCACTCCAAACTCTTCTTTACGTATATACATTTTTGCGTTACTAGCACTGTTCCGAGTAAAAATACATCGACATGCTGACTCAGAATTACCCCCAATTAAGATAACCCTTACGAAAAGAAACTGCTGGACAATAATTACACCTGCACTGAGAAAACTCTCAATTAAATCACTGGGATAATTTTAATTTAATTACTGGTAACGGTAATTCTCAGTGATTTTCTCAGTAATCCTACCTAAACAGAATGAGTCATTTTGTTTGGATGACTTATAAGTCATCCAAAGATATTCGGAGATTCGTTCTAGGCCTAAGGATATCGCAATGTTCGTCCTTAGGATATATCTCGTGAGATTAAACTATGACATAAATGTGATATCTTGTCCATATATCCATAAAGTCGAAACATTTTTACTCGTATTACTCAGTCAACCGAACCTTTATAGCCAGTGGAAATCGAATGTCGATCTTTTTCAAATGTAAATCTATGCGAGAATATTTTTTATGTTTAATCTCTATTAAATACTCGTACAATAAATACGCATATCAATAAACATTTTTACCTGTACTAAAAAAAAAATGGTGAGAAAAAAATTGATAGAGAAACACTAGAGAGAGAAATTTGAGTAATTAAATTAAAACTATACTCACGTACGGAGTTCTACATGCTGATATGGAAATTTGGGCAATTCGATGCACACGTTTCGATAAGAAAATAAATGCGGAATACGTGTTATGCTATAAATTTATTCCACCTAATGCATTGAACTCTTTTTTTTATAACAGACTCTTTGTCGAAGAGAATTTGTTGAACCAATTATAGTGATGAAACAAAAGAATCAGATTATTTAAATAAAGACATTAAATAAATCAGTTAACACTGCTTTCAAATTTTTTGTTCTTGTTATGAATATATGTACCTAATGAATCAAAAATATAATTCCATGTGGTAGTCAATCACGTTGTTAATAAGATCCGCAAACATTTTTCATCATGTTTGCAGGGGTCATGTCATAGAGAATGATGCCATAACCACTGGGGGTCTCCGATAATAATAATTATATACGATATTCCTGCACATTCCTCTTATTAATCTCTTTTAATTTATTTATTACATATATATATCGTTCAGTAGAAATGTGGTGACCGATTAGAACGAGGTCTTTGATAATGCGCCCCCAGCAAAGCATTTATCTCGGGTTTCACGTGGAAAATAACTCACTTCTGTCTTCAAACACGTAACTAACATAAAATACATAAGAAAATGAAAATTATTAGTAGAAAAATAAGTTAACAGATCGTACATTTTACATGGAAATAAAATAGAAATAAATTCAGTTTTATCCAATTATAGTTAAAAACCTTATTAGGTGTACGGGGTTTGTATCCATGGACACAAACCATCATCATCAAACAATCATCCATTCCCGGAACATAATTTAATTTTAATTGACATTTTTTTGCTATATTTAATTGCAGTATGTAATATGATTCCATTTATAATATAAGCGACTTACTTTTATTAAAATCAAATCATATAAAACGGGAATTTGAGTAATTTTAAATCGATTAAGAAAAAACATTAAGCCAATTAGAAAAGATTACCGTAGGAATCTCTTAAAACGAATAAACATCCTAAATAAATAAACAGACTCACTATTTAGCTTCGAGATTATTTTTTAATATCTGCGAGAGAGTAGTTTCAGATTTAACCGGTTTACATTGAACCGAAGACCTCATAAAGAAAGAATATGAATATGATAACTTCCTCACATGATCAGCGACTCACATTATGTTATGCATTATCGAACATCTTCCCTGTTGGCGATTGTCCCAAAAGCAAAAAGACTTTGACAAACAGTTCAACATGACACGTGTCAAGAATGAATTTTACAAAAGAACTTTGGCATAAAAGAAAGCAACTGATATAAATTTTTATTTCAGGTACGTTATATTAATTATATTAATTATTATATTAATTATATTAATTATTATATTAATTATTATATTAATTACGTTATTAATTCCATAGTATATATTTCAAGGAACTTTAAAG
>CAJFCO010018433.1:5640-21293 GCA_904066015.1 Synergus gifuensis | reverse complement strand
TGAAACGCTTTATATTATTGATCTTAATGCAATTTCAGCTGGGAATAAATTTTGGAATATGCATTACCAAATTTGACAGAGATGAAAGTAGTGGCATCAATATACATGAAACTGGAGAGAAAACATGAATTTGTATAGAAAACATGAGGGTCATGTGTTAGTCAAGAGCGGACGAATATATTTCTTACTATAAATTTGATCCCACATGAGTTACAGAACTTTTACGGGAAAAGTTTTCTAATATAATGTACAATAAGTTTTCTACAAAATCATGACTAATCACTAAATCTGAATCAGTGTATACGCGCTGCTAATCAGCGAAAATTATTGTCCAAAATTCGTTTAAACTATCAAATTCAAAACCTGTAACATATGTGTACGGCTCAAATTAATTCAAGATTCTCTTTTCCATCTAATTTCAACTCATTGGTAGTCGATATAGACGTGAGTGGAATTCGTATATATGGAACTGTTTTCAAAAACAAAAAAGGAAAATAGAACCTTGTGTTCTTGTAAAATAGCAAGTTTTCTTTTAACAAACGGTTCTCTCTAAACCTGAATTAGTAAAAAGTCTGTAACTAATTTACTCTAGAGAAGATTTTTACTAATTATTAGTTGCTATTTCAATATTTCATATATCCAATACCACTTCTATTCCAATAAGTAAGTTCATTACTTATAGTGTCAGAAGAAAATAAAATTTTTATAAACTCCATTTTTCACAGGAACTGCTATATACATCTTCTTAGACACGAATCTTTTACAAACTAAATCGATTATATTCTCTCGAAACGAAAGTATTCATCTGCGAGTAGCAGCCTCTTATATCATCAGCTTTAAAGTAAGTTGCTCGTGAAATAGGTAACCTATGCGATTCTACCGTCGCATTCGGGTAATCTCATTTATTCACATTTTCCGCCTGCTTCAAGGCTTTTGAGCATACATAGCTTTTACCAAAGAGACACCTTGCACACGTACCAACTAATTCTTCTTTTCAGAGTGCACTAGAAATTTATTTTTACAGTCTCATCAGAGAATGCATTAGATTTGTTATTTTTCCGAAACAGACAAAACGTTGCCAAAGGCAAATCATCGCTATTCATTGAAAATAAATGTGTTTCTTTGAGAAACCATAAAAGAACAGGTATAATACGCCTTAATTTAGTATGGCGAATTCAAAAGAACATCACTGATTTGCTTATTTTAGATTAAATCTACATTTGTTTTTTTTTATCTTTATGCTACAACAATGTTGAGCAATTGCGACTCTTGCCGGTCTTTACCTTGATAATGTTTATAATTAAAACTCGAAGAGTACTTTTTCTTACATTTCTGCTCATGATATATGTATAACGGAAAAAGGGAGAACATAAACAAAGGATGAACTTAAATAAATAAGTTAAACTGAGAATGTTTAGCACATAAAAGAAGATATTGCCTATATATATCAAATATATCTAGAAATTAGAAGAGGAGAACTCAACTGTTTTCATACAAACAATAAACTTCCATGTCACGTATATTTCACGCTCGATTTGATTCCATATCATGCCCATACAACATGAATCTCTTTCATGCGTGTATATATATTATAGGTATAAGATATATGTGTATGTAGGGTTGAATGTACGAATTTTATTAATACCTCTCATTTTTAGCAGTAAATTCTTGAGTATATCCTAAAGATATTTTTCATCTCAAAGCTCAAAAAAAAACGCTGAAGTTTTTTCAGTTTAGTTGCGACTATATCGCATATATAAATTACCTTCGGGATACGACAGCGTGTCAGAAAATAATACATTTATTTTCTACTGAGATTAAATTCAAATTTCATTATTCTTGAGCCAGTTGTATATAAAGCGTTTATTCAGACGAACTTTTTTGTGAAACTACATTCATGTTTCATTATATTCTTGAGGCATAAATATTTCCATAATAATTTGATTAAAGATCTCTTTTATCTCTTACTTACCAAAAAAGCAGCAGATGAAGACAATCGAGTAAAGCGTTATAAAAATAACTTTGACTTCAATTCTGTCGAAAATATAATCTTCGTTATTAGTTGAATTGTTGTTGAAAATAGTTTCGTTGTAGTGTGTTTCGTTTCCATAGACTTCCATCTCTAGAGGCTGCAACATTCTGAAATAATGGAAATAAGATATTGTTGTTAAATGGATTTAAATTCCCACTGGAAGCGAATACTATAGAAATAGGATATGCATTGAATATAGCAGTAGATACTACAATCTATTCAGTGGATAATAATTCATCAATTAAAAATATATTAACTATTAGTTAATTCAAATTAATTATTGAAGACTAGTTACATATACTTTTTAATTAATGTTTACGTACTGTATAAAGGTCTCCCCTGCAAGCATTTAAAATGTTAATGATTTCATTCATTTTCTTAGGTAAACTTAAGTATAATTTGTGAATAAAATAAATCTTAGAAAATATAATTTGAAGAATATATAGCTGAAAAATTATCTTCAAAAGATATATCGTGGTGAAAGGTAAAGAATGCAAGTTAAATTGTAAATATAACCCTATTGTATTTTTCTTATCGTTTAAATGTGTGTATTTTTGCTCCTGAGGCCTTTGTAGCATCTATGCTAATGGAAAAGAAAAGAATATCTCCAGGGTAGATAAAGCATTTCAACAAAGATGCTGTTCCGCAAAAAGGTCAGTAAGTGTATAAGCATTTATCACACTTTAAATGTCCTTTATTCTTTTCGAAATCAAAAACGCGATTGCTATCGAAAACTATATTTATATTATCAGACTATATATATACTATTATATATTATACATATATTACATATATAGATTTCGAATTAGTCCATTTTTTTGAGAATTTATATCGATATTAAGACTTCATTACTTATCCAAGAAATTTAATTAAAAATTTAATTACAGAACATATTAACTAAATCGAGATCATTTTCTGTGCAAAATTTTCACATGCAGAATACTTATGCATATGCATAAGCATAAAATGAAAATCATTGCGCTAAAAGTTTCTTTGAAGTCATAATAAGTATGCTCTCTATTTTAAATATGATAACTAATAATGAAGCCAATATATCACACATTCACACATAGTGAAGATTGAAGATCTTTTTGTCTCAGAACTGAAACTAGTCTTTTGTCAGTTTAGTTTCTCTTTATACGAAAAAAGAAAATTACTTTCCTTAGAAAAATAATATAATTTAGTTAAATTAATAGAAAGCTTACATAAGAAGCCGTTAAATTCTTATTTTGTTTTTCGAAATTGACTGCAAATTAAAAAGTTGAGCCTGTTTGTTTCTCGTGAACGAAATAAAATTGAATGCTATTTGCTGTTTCCAGCTTAGAGATTTAAAAAAGAAGATAACAAAAAGACAAAAGAAATTAAATGAAAAAATCTGATCAAATCTACAATTTCACTCGTTAAAACCAAATTAATCATTTCTGTAATTGAGAATCGATTTACTTTCACAATGCTGTCTTTTAATGAAACGGAGAGAAATATATATCAGGTGTATGAATAGAGGAATTGAATAAAGGAATTCCAAATAGACTGATCTCGATTACGTGTCGTCGTCACGTTAACTAAATCTTTTAAAATTGAATGATTTTCTATTTTTGATTCAAAATATATAGACAGAAATTGGGTAGCATCAGACACTTAGGCTTTTTTGTTGATAAATTGGCCGGTAGGACTCGAAATAATTATTTAAAATTGTAAAAGATCAATTATAATCACAGTGCTATTTTAAGAGATGTAGATCTTCTTTAATCCATTTTTTATAATCTCACATCTTAAAAATTAAGTTTAGGAACATTGGACAATTCCAATTTATTAAGAAAAATACGTAATATCTGTGCAGAATAAATTTTTTTTTAGATTTTAAAACCCTACACTGTTAGAAAAATTTGTACAAAATTTAACATAATTTATATACAAATCTATAAGTATGTCCTTTAAAGTTAATACACATACATTATTTTTAATGCACATTTATTAACTTAAATATAGAAACATATAAATTTTCAAAGAAAATTTATGTAGTTCTTGTTTTCGTCTTTTTCCTTTTTCGAACATTTCTAAAAGAAATTGGGTAACTTCAAGATGTCCTAAAGGTACACATATTATATTGTCAAACAAACTGGCGAATTGAGACTTTAAATCCCTGGCCAGTTAGTCTTTTGTTAATTTTTTCTTCGCTCTATCGATCCGAAATTTTTTCCTGGAGCATGTACATGTTGTGAAATGCATATACAATTACACATTTACCTTCCCCAATATTCTGAGGACAAATAGTATTTCTATAGCTAATTACACGATCGGGAAAACTGTCTGGCAAAATTTCAAATTTCTGTCAGTTAAACTACAAAACGAGAGTTATATTAAAAGACTTCAAGTTTTAAAGTAATGGAGACTTTTTCTTTGTCACTTTTCTACCTTGTTAACCCTTCAGTTTATTAACTTTTCAATTTTGACTTAAGTTTAACTCGATACAGAAAAACCTCTCCAACTATAAACCTAATTAAATGCTGTATACACTTAGGCCTTTTTGTTTTAAACTTATTAACAATTTATGAATACTTGGAAAATGTTTCAGAATCTTGTAACATAAAGATAAAGGAACTTATATGTATATAAATTAAAGGAATTTAGTATTTTCGAATGCTTATGAGTGTGTGAAATATTCTTTAATAACGTAATCCATTTATATGTATACACCTGCTTATACTTTTGCCTACTTTGCGAAATGAAACAATAGGTATATCATGATTCCTTGAATCCTTGATGATTCATTCTATCAATATTCTCTATTAACAATTTAAACTGATTATATTATACATATAGAAATTATTACACGTATCTTGTATTATAAATTCTTATACGGAAGAGTTACTCTCCCAAAATAGAATTTTTATCTGATATGTTCAATTTCCGAAAAGCAAAAAAGCGATCTACTTATTTGGTAAGAAAAATGTCAACAATTCAAATGATAATAAAACGAAAACTTTCGGATTTTTTTTTCTTATTTACTAATTCGATTCAGGTTTGTAAAGATTCATTTGCATTTGGATAACAATACGCAGTACTTTCAAGTCTAATTAAATTTTAAATCCATTTAGAAAAAATGCAATTTGCGATACATTGTTGCCTACATAATGAACTTTTAGCAATTCAGGTTCCACAGGATCACCGGCTTTGAATCTTATAGGTAAATGCAAGTGGAAGAGAGAAATTCTGAATGTATTTACTATTCGTGTTAAAATTAAAGTACTGCTTCTGAAATAAAATTTCAATTACATAGTGCATTTTTATGGAAATAAGATTTCAGAGAGTGGGGTTCTACTCAATGCTTATAACTACAGTACTTTATAGTATACTGAACAGCTGCATTCATCGGAAACCAACAACTTATGCATAATAGAAGAAAATTACGACAAAAAAGACAATTATGTAGTCAACTTTCATGAATTCGTAAACCTTTCACATGGAAACGATTAGAGAAACTAAATTTGCTACCTTAAATACTTTTGTACTGAATATTATATCCACAAAAATTATAACACACACGTTTCTTCTATAACAATGTCTAAACCAGATTCTTTCAAGTTTTACATGTAATCTTGGCAAAAATATGCATCCTATCAAGCTAAATATTTTGAGTGCTGCTCAAGTTTGAAATTACGTGTTCATTAACAATTTCTTTATCATCAGAGACAAGACAAGAAGCAACTCGCTGCTTGAGTGCTGCTCAAGTTAAAAAATCAGTACCTTGAATAAACCATAAGCTGATAAGGAATAAAAATAGTATAAGGAAGAATAAGAAAAAGAAAATAAGTATCTCTAAAAGGCAAGAGGCAATTCTTTTTTGTGTGTGTATAAAAAGTATGTAATAGGACTTTTCGTATCTCCTTTTCATATTTTCAAGCAGAGAGTTTCTTTATGAGAGATTATTTTTTTCAAATAACTTGTTTTTTCAAAGTAGGAGATTAATATAATGATTTTAAAACAAATGAGTTTTACTTTGTACAGGAAACTTTTGGCCAGTTGGCAAGAAAATTTATTGCCCAGTTATGTATAATCTCCAAACCACATATTTCAAGAGTAATGTCATCGAGTCATTTTCTAAATTCTTTTAATATATAGATATATTAATTTATTTATAAATTTATTATTAAATAATTTAATACCCAAAAATTAAAAAGTAAAAAACATTTACACAATAGCATGCTCATGAATTTCATCAATTATAAAATTGTGCAGATCGAAATTTGATTGCTCAATAAATGAATTTACGTTTCCACAGAAGATTTGCTGAAAGGCAGATAATACAATAATAGCGGTGCTTTATTTTATGCATGAATTTTAAATTCCTTTTGAAAATAATTTCATCTTATGAAAATTGTTTCACTTTTTCATCTACTTTACAATGTTGAAATAACTAAAATTATACAAGTTATAAAATAAAATGAAAAGTTGAATTATTCTACAGTTTTAGAGAATTTGAACATTTTTCTATTTCATTTAAAAATTAATAACATTTATCACTTGAAAAATGTCCTACCTGATATTATCTTCCATTTGTTCGTTATTGAGTTGCATGTCATGCACGACGTTTGACACAAGTTCGTTTTCTCATTTTCGCGCGTAAATTGTGAACGATCACTTCTCTCTCTCTTTTTTTTTTTTTTTTTTGCAATAATCGTCACATTTTTAGGTCAATTTTAAATATTAAATTAAATCACGTCTTTCTGTTTGTTTTATTTTTTAGTTTCATACAACTATCTTCAATTGCGATTAATATTTGTAAAATAATTCTCTCTGTTTTGTTAGATTCCTCCATAACATATATCGAACTCATAGTTCACATATAATATCAATAAAGATCACTGTTGAACTTTATAATCACAATTGTTTTAACACACGCGATATCAGGTTTTATATGCTATTGTGGCTACTATATTTCACGTCATTTTTCTAATTATTTGCTTCTATGAACGATTGCCAATATAAAATTTTGTACAGTAATTCGTAATTTCGTCTCGATTTTTTATTTGTATTGAGAAATACAATACTCGGACAATAAATTCAATTATAGAACAATAAAGTTAATAAATCATAATGAAATTAAAATTTATATGTAAGTGAAAATATTTTATACAAGATTCTGACAGGTAAAATATATTTGTTTATGTGTAAACTAATTCTTAACTGAAAAATAAATGCCCCGAAAATTTTGTATGATTCTAGCTACTTTAGATCTCGTTTTTTTATTTATATTTGGAAGCAACAAATTCAACCTCGAAGTTCAACGTGTGGTGCAACACTGAACGGTTTCGCCATCCATTCATACCGTTTAGGTTTTTAATTTTGCGCAAGCGCTATGCATTGTTTCAACCCGCAACCCTATGTAGTTATATTATTTACTTTTTTGAAAAAGGAAACTAATTGAATTATCAAGTATATATGCTTATTATAAATTACACTAAATTTAAATTCATTCAACCAAAAATTCTCGTACAGATTCCTGTTCAGGATCTTTTGAAAGTTTCTATGTACATTTTTGTACAGGATCCCTCGAAGGATCAAATACAGAAAATTTATGAATAAGCAACCAGTACAAGATTCTACAAAGAAACTTGTACCAGAACAAAAGGAGTACAGAATCCTGAACGGAATCCTCCAAAGAATGAATGAAGGGGTGGATTTCCGTACATAATCTTTACGTGGTTAATTTTTTTTTAAATCTGAAAAAAGTCGACAATCCTTTTTTCAAAAAATTAAAGAGAATGGAGGCGTGGTACTTTAAAAAAATATACTTTTAGATTAAAAACTGGGAATATTCCCAGCTGGGATTATTATCTCAATTTACGATCTTGAGATAGGATGGGAAACGATGAAGGTTTTATAGTTTTTCGCATATATTTTCTTATCTAAAAAGCCTCTTGAGATCCCATCAAACATTTTTCTAAGTAGATTCTCTTTTAGAGAAATCCTAGCATCCCTTCCAAAATTACACTATCTCATTTCGCTTAATTCCTGGAAATTGAATTACATATTGTAAAGAATTTACTTGAATACCATAAAAAAAATATTTGGAATTGTGTCGCTTTTCTCTTTCAGAGTGAATTTGGAAAAGGGCCAAAAGTTTTATATCCTCTTTTAAAGTCCAGTGACTCAATTGTGAAACCTGCTGCCATAAAGCCTGTGATAACTGTAAGTGATGAAATTGAGAAGAAATCCTGAATGCGAACAATGAAAATTGAATTGACTTTTTATAGTTCATATTTCGGATAATCTTTATTCCTTAAAATACTTAATATTTAATTTAATCATTTGAATACTCAAACATTACGGATGATCAGATATATCCCAGAATTTTTTATTTTGGAACCAAACAAGTGTGAATTTAGTTTTTATATGTGCAGTATTTGGTATATAGAGTTTCAGAAATCAGAAGAGACCTTTATGCTAAATTTATCGATATTCAAGCTCTAAATTTCTTTGATCTTTGATTCGTACTTAATTTCGAAATCAAGGATCAAAGTTATGTAGTTTCCATGATCAGTTAAAGGACTAATCACCTAATTGAAAGATTTCTGGGAGAAAAATGATACATCTTTATGTTTATATACTTATGTGGACGAATAAAGCAATAAGATCAGTTTAATGAAGAGAATAAAACTATTTTTTGTGAAATAATGATTATCCTCATAAGAATCAACATTCCAGGAAAAAAACTTTAGATAATAAAAGTTGTAGAATGTATCAAGTTATCATTTTTTAATTTACACTAGTGGCAATTGATAGTGAAGAGAACGCATAATAAAATTAATTAAGAAAAAAGAATAGAAGTCTTCTTATGTAATTATACCATAAATACATTCTTATAATGAAAAAAAAAAGTAATTTAAACTTTCTCCATAAAAACCGTATCTTTGCTAAGCAGTTTTTCAAGTATTACGCAACGTCCAATTTTCCGCAAGTGTTTACCACTTCATGATATATATCTATATCTCATGAGCCTTTTCCAGATTTTCCCTAGTAATTTCAAAGTTGCGTAATATGCACAAGGATCATCCATACATTACGTAACGCTTTGAAATCCCCTAAAATCCCTTGAAATCCTTCGTAAACTTATAGTAAAACCTTTGAAATAGCTGAATTTGAAGTAATATTATAAATTCTTCTACGCTATATTAGCCACAAATTACATGAAGTTATTTTTCTTAGTAGAGTGAAAACATTGTATTTAGAACAAAAAAAAAACAGATTAATGAAAGTTACATAACAATCAATCAAAGGGGTTGTGATGATCTGTTATCACGTTAGCGTTACAAAGGGGTAAGAAGAGTCCAAAAATCGTAAAAAAAAAACAAAGCGTTACGTAATGAAACGACGACCTCATATAGATTTCTATCATATTTTCTAAATTGGTAAATGAAATCTATTTTGAAAACATTTCATAAATGTACTTAAATTAATGGACTCGTGTGATAAAGCTTACACATTTTTATTACTTATTACCTGTTCCATAAAAATATTATTATTCGAATAATTCCTTTAACATTTTAAGGGTTTAGAAAAATGAAAGATTTTCCTGTGTTGTTCCATTGTTTCATTGGACTGCAATATCCAATAACAAATTTTGCAATAGACTTGGCAATGAAACTTTACATGAGTTGATAATGAATGAAAAGTCGCGATCTGTTCATGACAATAATTGCACTCAAATTCCAAGATACGCTGTTCCGGAATCTGGAAATTAATTCACAAAGTAATATGAAAAATATAGATCCTCATCAATGACTTCTTTCCTTTTAATTTTACGTTAAAATAATGGGTATTTTTATTTAGAAAAATAAACAAATCATATTCAAAAACTTACAATCGGTTTCTTTTCAACAATTTGCATAGGTCGTGGGAAGTCGTAAATAAAGTCCTTTTTCATCATCTTTAAACTTACAGTTCGATTACAACGTAAATTATACTTCTTTAAAACTTTAGAACTCTGCTGTAAGCCTTCCATCTTCAAAAAATAAAAATGTTTCTTTCTTCGTTGATGGTTAGTTTACCTCAAAAGCGGACTTTTTATTGTGAAAATATCTGACGATCGCTAATGCAAAACTTCACTACGAAGATGAAGATCGTAATCTCCTAAGAAACAATTGAAGAAATGCTAAATTGTTCATTATTTTATACGTATAGGTATAAATGTGAATATTGTAAGTCTCATTCTATGAAATAATGTAACGATAGTTTTAATGTACATAAAAATATTTTATTACGGATCATCATTGCAAATTAGTTAAAGGTCAGTTACTACCCTAAGAGTCTCTTATGTTAGATCTTATCGATGAATCTTGATGAAGAAGTAGAGGAGCTCGTTCTTGTCTAACCTCAGGAAGCGTATTAAGTTCTTGAACCGGACTTCGTTGCCAAATACTTCTGCTGGCCACTTCTTGGTAACCTCGCCTTTTTACCTAAAATATAAATAAAGTTTTGAGTAAAATTGATTAATTCTATTAAAGTGGAGCTAAAGTTGAAAGAACTCTTTCTAAAGTTTATAACCCACTTGTCTATGATGAAGTTCATGCAGGTACAACGTAGATAAGGACATATCAGCGGCAGTCAATTCAATCGGGACCGTTAAATCTGTTACAAGTTCCTGTCCAGAACCAAATACTGAAGCACCAAGGGACTGAGTTGACAACCCCTGGTGCAAGCTAAAAAGCAATCCTTTATCACAATGCAAGGGTCCCTCTGCTTTATGTATACGACCCATAAAAGCTCGCGGTGGGGCGCTGGACTTCAAAACGCAGGATTCACTTCCGTCCGTGGAAGTCGTTGATGTTCCCACTTGATTAGAAAGTACGCTACCTAGGCTTGGAACGCTCACTTGATTCGCTATTGTGCTGCGAATATTCGTTACAATGTCGTTATACTGAAAAGCAAAATAAATTGTTGATTAAAATAGGGATCAAAATAGACTAGATTGATTAAATTGTATCACTAAATAGATTAAATATTAAAAATCAATACTTACTCCATGACCGAGACTGGACAGGCTATTTAAACTTGTATATAGAGGATTCATTTCATTAGGAACGTTAACTGCCTCCTTCTTGGCTCTTTCTTTCAGAGCCGTTACAAAAGTTTCGGCATGACTAGGTGGTTTCCACTCGGGATTTGTAAGAGTAAAATGTATTAGCGATAACTCCGTCTTTCCGTCTTCTGCTTGAGTATACTGAGTTGGAGGTTTCAGTTTATCAGTTCCGTACCTATTATTGAAACCTGTCACTCGATCATCTATTTCACTTTCATCCAGTGTTTGCCACATTACATTTCCATGTTTTCGGACGTCCATTTGTGCAAAGCTACAAACGTCACCAACGCCAGTGATCTCTATTGTAAAATTTCTGTAGAAGTCGACGATATCTAAAGCACGTGGTCTCATGTGAAAGTATAAAATATACGGAGTCAGAAGAGGCGAAATAAGTTCTTCCAAAATATGTACAAGTTTGAATTGAAATAATTGGGCTACTTGTGCTCTAGTAGCCTGCGTATGAGCACGTCCTCTCCAACTATCCGGTCTATAATGAGTATGTGCTAGGATCGCAGTTAACAAAGTTTCTGGACACCACACCAAATTTTCATCAGGAAGAAATGCTCTTCCTACAGTCACCACTAATCCAAAACATGTCATGGTTGTCACGAAATGTTCTATTGATAAAATTCCATCGTCGTATAGGGTCAATACCAACATAACAAAACAAATACTGCCGGAAATGAAAACAATATTTTGAGCGAGAATCACGATTAATGGAGATGTAAATATGTCCATGTACTTTTTAGCCGGTCGATACGCTCGGCTTAATCTAGAATTTAATTCGTGTTCCAATTCGTTGAAGTGACGAAGATATAAACGACTATAGGGCGACCACATCCTCAAACCAAGAGCACCTGGTTCTCTTTTTATCAACTGAAAATTAAATACATAACAGTGTAAATATAAAAAAATATGAATAGACAATACTTAATGTGCTTGAAAGTTTAAACAAAAATATTAAAAATTAAAACAATGGAACAACTTACGTCGCCATAGTTGAAAAAAAAGTACAAAATTTGCCACGATAATATCAGTGGACAAAGAACAAAATTTGCAACTGCCACCCAAGAAATGTGTTTCGATAACGCAGCAGCAAGTTCATCCCGCTTACTGGATTTCTTATAGTCTTCTTTGAGGTGCCAATTATTCTCGAATGGCGACCACGGACCCCCTAGGAACCAATAATGGATTATTATATTTTGTTAACCTTATATTATTACATTATACTTTTCACGTTCATATGATTGACTTACAAAATAACAGTAATTCCAAGTTATATTTTAAGCCCCTCGTAAGAAAAATGACTTCTCCTATTACCGGAAATTTAAGTCTGACGGGCAGTAAAGATTTGTTGATCATAGCTACCATGTAATTTTTAAATCTCAATATTCTATGGTATATATCTAACTCGGTAAGTTCCTTCTTGTGAATGCACATTTCTTGTTCCTTTTGCGCTTCTCTAATCTTTTTCTGTACCTCGTGCCATGTTACATTTTGCAAATCATTATCTTCTATTTTAAGGGCATTATTAAAAAATAACTTAATGTCCCAAAACTGAATTAGGTGGTACAAACATTTCACTAGACGTAAAATCCAAAAGATAGTTGCTACTAAAATAAAGATCCAAGTGATTAGACCCATACTTTGAGAACATTTTTGCGGAGGCAAAAATGCATCGGTAATTTTGACTTTGTGCAAGGTACTGTTTGTCACTGTATCCCTAAAATCAGAAAAATTGTATCAGATTTATTAAAAGTTAAATTTAAAAACTGAATCATAAAAAATACTCACCTGAACAGAATTGGATATTCAACGCAATGGAACAAGAAAAGCGTAAAAAGGACTACAAAGATGAATTGTCCAAGCTCAAAAAATTCCTTAGTCATCATACATATAAATCCATTATTTTGATGATAATGATACATTCTCGTAAAAAATGAATCTAAGTCTTCTATATGATTCCATCTCGCTTTACTACTTTCTGGTACTACGTGGATTATTACACCAGACTCTTGAGGCGTTTCCTCCCTATCTTCATCTTGCTCTTCGCCATCGCCTTCTGAGTATGGTTCCAACTGTTGATAATTGACATCCAGTATTGATGTCATCTAAGGAAACAATAACGTTAATGTAGAACGTTTTATCTAATGCTTACAAAAAAGGAAAAAATACAAGGAGTATAAATAAAAGAAGATACACAACTTATCATTCGACTATAAAATAGTTGAAAATTAAAAATGATAATCAAGACACTTGTGCAAAATTAAACACACTATACGAATATCTATCGATTTTGGAGCCTTACCGTTTGGATTCGGCGGTTTGGCTCCACACAGGTAATGACAGTGTCTCGTTTCATTCTTTCATGTCATTAAGTAAATTTAATGAAATGATTTAAATGACTTCCCCATACATCTATATGTAAGTTAGTCACCTACAGTTAATGATGAAACAATTCAAAGCTCTCACACATTAAACAAACGAAAGATCATTCATTTAATCATAAAAATAACAACTACAAAGCTCATTTATGAATACAATATTTACAAATTCTCCCTACATGATATTACCTTTCATACTCCTTTTTTATGTTTTGCATGAAACAATAACGATCATTGATCATTATCAATATCATCAGTGTCATTTTTGTTTATCAGGATTGATAAAAATTAAGAAATATTAGCAATATAATATACATAATATTATATTGCTATTAATATTATATTTATATATAATATTTTCAGGTATTATACTCCCCATTTTGAGGTTATATCATATTTACACAAAGAAAGATACTTTTAGGCAATGAATCCAGACTTCCCGTCTTTGTTTAACAAAATGCAAGCATACGTTCTTATGTTATACGTATTTGCATGTGGAAATCATGGATATATATATATACATATATATGTTAATGCGACGTTATTTTCTTTCATTGACGTTCGGAGCATGTAAACAGAAAGTACGCTAATTAAAACACTACATATTTCCTAATTTTGAGAATTTTTACACTGATAACAAAGTTGCATAATGCAAAACAAATTCATCTTTATATGAACCTTGAAAGAGTTCAGTCACGCATATGATAAAAACTGGAATAGGATTTATTTAACTGCAACACATAGCTCTTCGATTAGTTTTCTTTTATGGCATTGATAATAATATGAACTTGTAAAACACAGGCATCAAAACTAACCCAAATGGTTTAATGTTTAGTTATACAGCTGATTTCCATAAACAAAGCATCAAGCCTATCAGATCCTTACCTTCGTCAGCAATTTTTCAGTAACTCCTTTTGGAGCTTGATAAATCCTAATTCTTCCACGTAGCCACTTTAAAACGAAATAACATATTGATTGTTTTGTATCCTGTTATTTACTGCTAATTTAGACACTTAATTTTGCTTAAAGAAGCTTTCGCTTCACCATTTTAGAGATTGTTTTCTTCTGCATGTAGCATTCCGTTCTATGCTAAATTCTAGCACGCAGACGCCAGACGCCAGACGCAAAAGCACGGTGTTATGGCTATGCGATTTTATCATCTGTATCCTATACAGTAGGTAACATCACAAAAGTGGCGTAGGCAATTGGTGTAGGTGTGATAATTCCATTTGAGGAACTTAATTAGTCTTCAGACTTTTGAGCAGATTCCTGTTTTGTTACTGTCGATAATGTTAAAAATAATCAAAAATAATTAAAAGGTTCAAAATGTTTACAAAAATATCAATTCTTGTCCATTTTCAAAAAGAATACATGACTTACAATTGTATGACTTTTATATTTGTTACTGTAGGAATAAATTTAAATATAGAAATACATATTTTTCAAAATAATTGATTATCTGAAAAAGCGTGAATTAATGTTCTTAAAATAAAAATAATGTCACATAGCTGCAAAAATACTTATTTTTCAAAATCAAAATATGAATGTTGAATTACCTGAAACATAAAAACAAATAATATACGTCAAAATCTATATATGAAACATATCTATATTTTCACTATTTTAAACATTTAAATTATATAGTGTTATATCAAGAATAGTTACATAGTTACTAAAAAGAGAAAAATCAACTTACTTGTAGTGAATTATCAAAAATTAAACAAGATCACTATAAAAAAAGACAGAATTTAAAAAGTATTAATTATTCTATAATTAAAAAGTATACATAAAAATTAATAAAAAGAACCGCGAGGACAAAGAAAAACATAATATTGTACTTTCCTTCAATCAATCCATGTATTACAAAATCAATGAACCTGAAACAAAAATAACTCCATTAAAACAATGAAAAAACAAAATATGGCTAATAAAATCCTTAAATTAGAAAAAAGGGACATACAATAAAATCCTGTAAAATAAAAAAATTATAGAGAATAAAATTTGTGCCTTTATAAAGGCTAATAAATTCCGCCTTTTATAAAAAAAAAAAAGAGAAAATAAGATAATTTAATTTTTAGAATATATATCCCACCCAATAAATAATTTCTGTCATAAAAAAATTCTGAAACAGAAGAAAACACAACAAGACACGAAA
>CAJFCO010018432.1:242261-267962 GCA_904066015.1 Synergus gifuensis | reverse complement strand
CACCCTTCGAGTGAAGTTTTGTGCCTCTTTTACTTGGATAGGGACTTGGTAAAATGTAAGTACTGCTCACCCGCACTCCCTTCACCCGCGTCTCGACACTTGTCGAAATTCCCGTTTTAGACAAACAAATTTATTTTTTCAAGAAAAAAAGAGATAGCTCCTGTCACTCAATCGAAAAAACATCTCTGGCTAAACGACACTTTGAATAATTATTTTTGCGGTCTCAAAAACCGAGTATTGAAAAGATGTGAACAAAATGGCTGATTTTAAGGCATTCCACAGATTTCGATATTTTTCTGAGTTTGTTTACATTTTTTCGTCCAATGCTCCAACAGGATTAAGCCCAGAACATCTCTGTTTATCATGGGGGACTGGTTTCGAATTCATTCTTACAATACATTTTCACGCACAGTATAAACAGTTAATTTATATAAATAACATATATTCTTTACACCACACTAACATAACCTCAACGGAAGCGTCAGCACAACTATATTATTTTGATAAAATCTTTCATGTCACTTCAGCTATTTAGTACATCTTTTAATGTCGCTCTGCAGTGTTAATTCACAATAAATATATTTTTCTGACCGTTACTATTGACCCTTTTGTGGTTATTGTAATTATAATGTACTAAACCTTAGCAGACGTTCAAATTAAAAACCATTCAAAACTGAAACAAACATGGCTGTTCACTCATTCCATGCTGGTCAGTGGGTGGAAACTAAGATAGGCTTTTCCAGTATAGTGTTTAGAGCGGAAGAATACGGGTTTTATATTTTAGATGGCGCTGACGATTGTCTATAGTTGTGTGAGTGTGTATCTTACACAAGCTACGACTCAACCACAATCAAATCAAATATAAAATGTTTTGAAAATGTCCGTTGTGTAGTATTTTGTAATTTTATAACATTTTATTAATAAAAAAAGTGAGTCGAAAAGTTTTTTAAACATATGTTAATTAAAATGGAAGTGCCGACGAAAAAAGAGCGGTGATAGTAGCAACTGGTAGCAATAAGAAATCATCATCATCATCATCATCATCATCATCATCATCATCATCATCATTGGTTGGTTGGCTGATTCTGGGGTGTCAAGAACCAATTCTTCAGAGCCAGTGCATTTCGAACAGCACAATGGAAATTCCAGCAATGAGGATGATTATTGCAGGATATGGAGACTGTGTTGCACAAGTTTCTTAGTGAGGGGCAGCCCATATCTTCCAGATACCATACATTGTCATGATACTGCTCCATCCATTTTTTCTTTTCCAGTCCCTTGACATAAACTGCACGGGCGTTACGTAGCTTGTCTCGAACTATAAGTCTCACTATTCGGCAGGCATTGAGTTCCAGTAGTTGGGGGGTTCAAACAGGTATACCGTAGGTTGAGCGTCTTCCTGAAGAGGAACTGTGACCAACTCCTTGAAGATAAACTGGTTGATGGGCTTTTTGAATCCTTGCACGTCCACGATGAACACCATCTCGATGAAAAACTGAACTTTGAGGTTTAAATTGTCTGTTTATATACCTTCAAATTCTTCCCCACTACTACCTTAAGTTACCCCCACCTTACACCAACTTTTTCACCTCACCACTTTTGGGTTGCTACTGAACAATACGATCATGTATGATGAGACAGTAGGCTGCAGTTTCAGCGGGAAAATTGTTTGCAGATTCAAATTTCACACGAACGTCTACTGAGGTTTGCTTGAGAAACTCATTTTGTTTGGAGCAATCGATGACGATTAGAGGAGCGTGTTCTTTGAATTCACTTTTCAACAAGATGGGTCCAGGCTCTTTACCATAGTTTGCATACATCTCATACAATATAGCAGTGATCGAAACGATTAGCATATTTCCTTAATTTATCCTTTCTAGCAGTTTGGAAACTTAGTATAACGTAACGTGGTTTTTCCAACTCAGTTAAAATCTTCACAGTCCATATATGTTTTGAAGTGAGTGCAAGAAGCGGGTACTCATACAATTCCCATGAACGAAAGCTCATAGTGATGGGTAAATCTGTTGCAATGAATTTCAGCAATTGTATCTTTTGCTGATCTGAAGCTATTAGGATAAGTTCATGTTTTGCATTCACAACGACTTTTTGATAGTCTTCAACAAATCCTAGAATCATACTGAGTGGTATAGTTACATCAAAGTAACCCTCATCATCAGTAAGATGTCTTGTATGTTCCATATTGAGCCATCCTGCATTTTCCATAAGAGAACTTTGTCCAGGGTTGAGAGAGGTGTAACCTTTTATGGTATTGGTGAGGCCGAGATTTTTGCATCGGTCAATTTCAATACCGTTGAGTTCATAGCGAATTTCATCAAATAGAAAGCAGATGGCATTGCTTACAAGAGTTGTAGCAGTAACAGATGAAGTTCCATCAGACTTTGTCAGTCTTCCAAACACATGTAGTGAACTCTTGCTAGGTAGTATACACAAATCCTGATGCTGAACAGCGATACGAATCTCATCACTGTTGTTGAATGTTGATGAGGCATAAGGTTGATGCGCATGAATCTCATAGTGAGCAATGGACTCATCATATTCCACTGGTGCTTGAATCTTCAACATTTCTTCCATTTTTGTTGCAACAGAAAGAAGTGATAAATATCTTAAGTGGTTGCTTCAGTTTCTTCTTCCACGATGTTTGATCTTGAGACCAAGTTGTTTCAGGAAGAGCACGTTCTGAGATGTTAGTGTCTTGCAGGTTGATTGAGAACTGACTTTTGCCTCGCATGTTGACTCAGTTATATAGGCTCTACATCCTCCTTCTTTGCGATTGTACACAATACCCATTAGGATGATGATTTGAGGTGTAGGCGTATTGTTATAGTTTCACCACGAAAGTTGACTAATTCTCCCTCTTGATCGACAATGCGAATCTGAATTTGATGTATTGTCTTGACTGCGACTGGGAGGTAAATGACGTGTGAAGGCACTTCAACGATCTTATATTCTGGTGGTACAGTTCGGAAGCACTCGTGAACTGTGTGAACTTTACGTTCATTGATGTATGCTCCTATTGTGATATTACACTCCACCCTAAGAGTATTTACTTTAAGAATGGCTACTGGAAGATCTGATGTGTGTGTCTTGTTGGCCTCAAGAACACGTGACGTAAATCCCAGCAGCCGTCCAATAGAATCGTCTGGTTGAAAGTTTACTTCAAGATTGCTCTTGATTTCACTGCGCAACGTATTGTTGTTAGGTTTGATACTTATTACAATACCCTTAGCACTTAGGTTCTTTTGTATATATTTCTCCAACTTCTCTCTACTAGTTGGTACTTTTACAACAAGCAAGCTTCCGGTTAGACATTTGTATATATTGTTCAATATCTTCAATCTCATAGCTACCAGGAGGTATAGTCACCACCTGATCACCAATGTAAAATTTATTATTTCCTTCATCAACATTAGGAATTGAGTGAAATGTGAGCAGTTCGACCAGACCAAGAGAATAATTCTTGTTTGGTGAGAGTTCTATTGGTGGAAAATACTCTGCTTGTAGCAGTGAAGAGTTTCCTGTTACGGTGAGAGTAAATGATTCATCGATGATGATGTTTTCTTCTATACTGACTCTTGTCAATTGCTTACACACTCTTATAAAGACAGTACTTATCTTTTATACTGAGTTGTTCACACAAATTTTAAACACAAATGTCCACACTCAACACTGTTGTACTTCTGATACCTATCGTGATTATACTGTATGAAGCTACCATCACCAAAGTAATCCACAAGATCCGTTGGAGGACGAAGATTACAAAAAACTGTCAAAGTAGAGGACACTGGTACCAATCTTTTTATATGTTACCCAGTGAGTACCAGGACCATCACCATCATCGAGATTGACAATAGCTGATTCATTGTGCTGTGGACCATTCACTGGTAACTGGTTGCACATGAAGATACCGCGAAAATGTGGAATCTTTAGAGCTCTAGCGTACTTGAACAGATCGGAATCAGTGAGTGCACGGTGTGGTAGCTTCACTACACGTTTTTTGGCATAGGTTTGAGACGAAGTCCTTGTTCTTTGTGGTAGGGTTTCATATGAAGACCCAGTCCTTTCTTGTATGGTTTCAGTTATAAACCTTTTCCTAGAGCAATAGCCTCCATTGTTTTGTTGTGACGTTGAGCCTCTAAGAGTTCCTGTTTGGCAGCGCTAGCATCCTTAACAGCCTTTGCTACACCTGCTGCTCCACCGGTAAGAGCTCTAAGTTCACTGAGTCCAGCAAAAATTGGAATTAGTGGTAAAATACCGCCAACTTTAGTTGGTACTGGCAGGATCCGTGGATTTTTCACTAGACTTTTGTCATCAACACTTTTAACGGCTTCCTGTGCACCCCTGAGTGCAGACTTGATAGCCACTCTTGCATCACTGCTTCGAATCATTGCTTTCCTAGCTGCATTCACTACCTTCCCGAATGCTTGTGTTTTCTCTTTAGAGGTTATGTTCTTCTTTCGAGAAATTGGTTCTTTCTTTTTCTCTTTGAAACCCATACCGAGTTTAGCTTTCGCCTTCATCACGTTAGCTATTGCTAGTGCTGCTGCCTTCTCACCAATACCAGCGTATTTAGCAAGAACACGTTGCCAAGCTTTATTGCCCAGAGTTTGATCTGCAGCGTTCCTCGCTGCAATGTCTTCACGATTTCGCGAGTATGCAATATCGTGTTCCTTGCACGCCGCGTCCAGTAGATTGATACCAGGATCACCTCGGGCAAGTCGTTTGGCTAGTTTGGTTCCTGGGCCGCAGTACTGATAGCCAGGCAAGTGCAACTCAAACGGTAGACTGTTGATGACTATGTTGACCAATCCTTTACCTCGGTGACAACGACGGCGATACGTCACTTTATTCTGTTTACAGTGTACAATCATTCCTTACTGTACGGAGGTTAGTACACGACTGATCTGAAAGCTATATAAGCGGTGTATTTATATCTTTCACAGCAGTTAAAGTCAAGATGCGATTCAAGTCACAACCTGTTAGGCTACCAGTAGTAAACTTTGACAACCTCGTTACAACAGGCAAGCAGAAGAGGGTGAAAAAACATGGCAATCTACTGCCAGACAGCATTCGTGCATTGTTTTGTGGGCCATCAAATTGTGGCAAAACAAATGCATTACTTACACTAATCCTTCACCAAAATGGATTGAAATTTGAAAACGTCTACGTTTACTCAAAATCACTCAAACAACCCAAGTATGAATTTTTGGAAAGGGTACTGAATAAAGTAGATGGCGTTGAGTACTTCCCGTTTAGTGAGCATGAGCAAGTAATACCGCCAAGTGAGGCTCATCCAAATTCAATAATTGTATTCCACGATGTAGCCTGTGAGAAACAGGACAACATTAGAGCCTTTTTCTGTATGGGTAGTCACGTCCATGTTGACAGTTTTTACTTGTGTCAAACTTATGCACGGATTCCTAAATATATAGTTCGCGATAATGTAAATCTGCTAGTTCTATTCAAACAGGATGAAAAAAATTTGAGACACGTGTACGACGATCATGTAAACACTGACATGAGTTATTCTCAATTTCGAGACCTGTGCTCAGCTTGTTGGAATAATGACAAGTATGGATTCCTAGTCATTGACAAAGACAGTGATCTCGCTGATGGTAGATATAGGAAAGGATTTGACTGCTTTTTCACCCTATAAGTATAAGTAGATTGATGTAATGATAGCATTGTAGATGGAGACATCAACGCATCAACATGTCAAAGTTTCACAAGGAAAAGGAGGTACTCCGTCAAATCACCAAAGCCAGTGAGGCAATTCGACGCAAACATCGAGTGCTCAAACTGGGTAAAGAAGCTGCTGAAAAAATGATGAGTGAAACGTTTAAACCAATCGTCATACCACTTCAGAAACCAGTTGACATTTCGCATCAACCAATTAAGAATAAAGTTTTTCAAAATAAGTTTGTAAAGATGAAAAAGGAAGAAGAACTTGAAGATGAACATGAAGATCAACATGAAGATGAACATGAAGATGAAGTTGAAGATGAACATGAAGATGATAATGCTTCCTTTATGACCGCTGATGCTGAAGATGTAGATCAGCAAGATGCAACTATGGTTGGAAAGCAAGATGATGGTGTAATGAATGAGCTTGCTGATAGTTATGACTATTTAACAAACAAGTTTCTCCGAATGTTATATAAAAATAGAAAACAGTATTTGGATATGGTTTATGGAGTACGCAAACTCAATGACGGTACCCTCATGATTGGCGATAAACCCATCAGTTTTGAGGATCAGTACATCCAAGTTGGAGACAAACGGTATCTGAAAACCGTTGGCCTACTTGTGCTGTTTAGACAGACTCCAGAAGAGTCTTCAATAAGCACTGATGATTTAAACAGTTACAAAGAGATTTTAGTTGCCACAAATGCACACAAGAAGCATTACAGTCCAACTGAACCTGTTCGAACAAGCAAAAGTACCAAGTACAAGAAATTTATTGCAAAACTGTTTAATGTAACACGCAGACGCTCCACAACGAGTGGAGGTTCACTGCCACAGTATATGGTAGCAAGAAAAAATGCTAAAACAGACTATGTCTACTGGGATGACCCTAATGAACTAGTTAGGATGAAAACTAGTCTTCGACTGCTCCTGGCATCCCAGGCAGCAGGCAACCCGAGTCACACCAATGAAATCATTTCCATCATTGAAGAACTGCGTGAAGCTGGAATTATATATTAGTAGCATGCGCATCATGTGAAGCTCAGTATGACGATGAGTATTGACGTATTTGGACGTCCTCTGAATCGAGCTGGGAGAGTAAGCCGAGGACCGCCAGGTGTTGAGTTCAATATCACGTCTGATGGTCACTATGATGTAAATGGCAAGAAACTCTGTAATGTTTCTGAGGCTTCTGAACAGTATGACGCTGTGAATTTGGGACTTGTACAACGTATAGTTCAGAGCGAGATACGTACTCTTTATCAGGTTACGACATCTCTGCGTAAAGAAATTGATAATATTAATATTTCGATACGAATTCTTGAAGAATCAATCAAGGAGGAAATTAAAAATCTTCAAATTGATACTCAACAACAAGAGTTATCATATCACTACTCAGAGCTTATTGACAACATATACGCTCGATTGAATGAACTAGAGAATGGAATCAAAGAAAGTAACAGTAGTCACAGAGTTACATAAACCTGCAAGAAAAAATTATCCACGTCGTCGTGTGATAATGCGTGGCATAGATGAGACTTGGCAGGCTGACTTGGTTGAAATGTTACCCTATGCTCGAGAGAATAATGGCTACAAGTACCTGCTCACAGTTATAGATATTTTCTCCAAGTATGCTTGGGCTGTATCTGTTAAAAGCAAGAGTGGACCTGATGTCACTGATGCAATGAAATCTATACTTGAGCAAGGTCGTGTACCAAAGAACTTGCACACAGATCAAGGCAAAGAGTTTTACAATTTACACTTTAAGAATCTCATGGAACAGTACAGTATCAATCTCTACTCAACGTATAGCAATCTGAAGGCTTCAATCTGTGAACGATTCAATCGCACGCTCAAGAACAAGATGTGGCCACAATTCAGTTTGAGAGGTAACTACAAGTGGATAGATATCTTGCCAGACCTCGTTTCCAAGTACAACGACACCAAACATCGAACAATTGGTATGAAACCTAAAGACGTCTCTGCCGAGGATGAGGAGGAATTCTTGAAACGCTTCAAAGCACAACGCAAAATTGTCAGGAAGAAGAAGCAAAAGTTTAAAGTTGGTGACAAAGTTCGAGTCAGCAAGCACAAACACGTTTTCGAGAAAGGATACACTCCCAACTGGACAAGAGAGATATTTACTGTGAATCGCATTCTGCCGACCAACCCAGTCACATACAAGCTCAAGGACTATCAGGACAAATCCATCGCTGGTGGATTCTACGAACATGAACTCCTCAAAGTTAAGCATCCAGACATTTACCTTATTGAGAAAGTAGTCAAGAAACGTGGAAATAAATTCTTTGTAAAATGGCTGGGCTCCCACAACAGCTGGGTAGACAAATCTAACGCTGAGTTAACTGTGCAATATTAAGTTAACGTCAAACTAATGTTAACTTAACGTTAAACTAATGTTATGTCAACTCTGTGTAATGTTAAACTAATGTTAAACAAATATTAAACTAATGTCAAACTACTGGAACTCACTGCCAACTAAAAGAGTAAGAATTGCTAAGAAACTTGTGCAACACAGTCTACATATCCTGCAATAATCATCCTCATTGCTGGAATTTTCATTGTGCTGTTCGAAATGCACTGGCTCTGAAGAATTGGTTTTTGACGCCCCAGAATCAGCCAACCATCCGAAATTACAGTGGAAGTGGAGCTGAAGATGATCATGATGATGATGATGATGCAACCAAAGGCATCGATACTCCAAATACTGACTTGAGCAGTGTTTACAGTTCCGACACTCTTATGAGTAACATTACTTTGAAAGACTTTAATGACCATTGTAAATTCATGTTATAACTTGTGTAATATAGGGTTAAGTTATCTTAAGAGTTCAATTTTGTATTTTTAGGTTAAGTTTTTGAATAAACCAGAAATTAAACTTAATACACATGTTTAAATTTATTTATTTAAAACCAATCTTACTTAGTTTTAGTTAAAATAAGTTAAATTTCCCGCCCATTTGATAAAGGCGCCTTCTAGCGGTGATAATAGTAGATTAGAATTTAGCATGGGAACTTTTGTTACAAATAGAAATAGATTGTAATGTTAGGTTACCTTTTTACACATATTAAAAATAATAAAATTTATAGAATATTCCAGAATATTACAGAATGCTCTAGACTGTTCAGGAAAAGTTTAAATTTTAAAGATTTTTAGTATAGGGATATGGCAGTAAATTACTGACTGTAAAAATTACCAACGGTAATCGATAAATTATCGACCGACTGTGGCGCAATCTGGTTAGAGTACTCGGAACTAACACCCATGTTTGAAAGAAAGCTATCTGCCTTACCGACCGTTGGTAAAAATTACAGACTGCGTGTAGGAAAGTTACCATCGACTGTGGCGCCATCTAGCGGCGGCGCCTGGAACTACGTCTTCGAAATGTCATAGCTTAACTACTAACAGGACCTTTCCCACTTCATCGTTACTCGAATTCCTCTTCTTTCTCACTTTTATTCAAAATAAAATTAGAATAATTTTATGTGCTTTTAAAACTTTGAATTTTAAGAAAATTCAGGAAGATTTTTATTCTAACATCCTGGTAAGCGACCTGGTGCATCCCGGTCCTCGGTTCACCATTGGAATTTTTTTATGTCCTTGAAAAACTTGGAATTTAAAAAAAATTCCGAAGATTGCTATTCTTACCACCTGGTGCACAACCTTGTGCATCCCGGTTATCGGGTCACCATTTAGTGCTTTGAACGTTCTTAAAAAACTTGAAATTTCGAACAAATTCCAGAAGATTGTTTTTCTAAACGCCTGGTGGGCATCCTGGTGCACACTGGTCATCGGTTTAACATTGGAATTTTTTTTTGTCCTTCGATAACTTGGAATTTAAGAAAAATTCCGGAAGATTGCTATTCTAACCACATCGTGCGCGACCCTGTGCACTCCGGTCAGAGATTCAAAATTTTAGATTGTTTTTCTAACTACCTGGTGCACCCCGATCATCGCTTCACCATTTGGAATTTTTTATTTCGGTCGAAAGCTTGGAATTTTTAAAAAATTCCCGAAGATTGTTTATTTTAAACACCTGGTGCACGATCCGTTGCACCTAGATCATCGGGTCACCAGTTGAAATTTTTTATATCATTTTAAAACTTTAAATTTTAAAAAAATTCCGGAAGATTGTTATTCTAACCTCCTGGTTCGCGACCTGGTGCATCCCGGTCATCGGTTCACCATTAAAATTTTTTTATGTCCTTCGAAAACTTGGAATTTAAAATAAATTCCCGAAGATTGTTATTCTAAACACCTGGTGCATATTACTGTACAGTCTTACGCACACTTAGGAATTGGTGTATACCAATACAAGCTACTAATGCACGGCGACAGCTGTTTTCACAGCGGCAACGTCGTCGTACTCTTTTCGCTCTCTCACTTTTATAGGACTTCCAAAAGAGTGAGAAAGCGAAATGATACTCAACGGCAGCTCTACTTGGTGCTCTCAGGGTTAGCTCCCTGCGCGCGTTGGATTCCTACTGGAGAGGTGTTTCCATTGGTCAAAATTTGGCGCGCGATTCGGGATCGAATTGATTTAATTATATTTTGAATCGCGCGCCGGATTACAGCAAATGGCAGAGATTCTCCAGTGGGGGGCCGGCTTTGAGAGCACTGGCTCTGCTAGGCTAGAGGTGCGTGCTATTTCGCCCGATACTGAAGCGACGTTGCCGGATTTTCTCAACTCAAAATCTACCATCTTGAACAATAACGTGTTTTTATTTTTATTTTACTGAATTTCCACTATAATCGTCAGTAAGTGATAGAAAATTTTTGCCCAGAAGCTTCGTGCTATGTTCAACTTTACATTTCTTAACTTTAGAAAAAAAGTTTACATTTCGTTTCATGCTTTTTTCCCTACGGAAGAGCGTTTAGAACGCATTTTTTCCGTTTTCCCATAAGACAATGTTAAATTAAAATCGTGATATTTCAATAAATACGTAGTCTCGCGAATTGAAACTTCGCGAGAATATTTATTATGCCTTAAATTTTCGATTTTTGATGGAAAGGAGAACTTTTTACATTTCCTTTTATGACGGACGTACCTCCTTAAGGTGTTCATATCTTGAGAAACGATTACGTGGAATGAGGTCATTTGGACCATTGGAAATTGCGGAAAATGGACGTGAGTTTAAGAAACTTTTAATTTGTGTTAAAACCGTGTACATTTCTTCGTACGTCAATCTAGTTTCCCCTAAAACACGTGAAAGGTGTTTTTTCGCTGATTTTATAGCTCCTTCCCATAGCCCACCAAAGTGAGGTGCACGAGGTGGAATCATATGCCACTAAATGTGTTCTTGTGTTAAATAATTGTGTCGCTGGGTTCAGACACCAAACCCTCGAGGCGGCTTTGTTGGAACCAGAGGAGATTAGGGCGCCACAGGCTAGCGACATTCTAATCTTCTTTAGGAGGACTGCAATGGGAGGCCAGTGAGCGTCAAGGGGAAAGGGATTAGGCACAATGGACTTTTAGCCTGAGCGCCTGCAGGGTCCCACGGAAGTGAGGCGTCTCGCCCGAACTGTCCAACCAATTAACCAACCAACCAAATAATTGTGTACAGTATTTTGGAATTTATTATTATTTTGCAACAAAGTTAATTCATTTAAATTGTTACAAGCCCCTACAAAATTAGTCCCATTGTCCGAATATATATGTTGACATTTTCCACGTCGAGATACAAATCGACGCAAACAATTGAGAAACGCCTCAGTGCTTAAATCATTGGAAAGTTCAATGTGAACTGCCTTGGTTACAAAACATACAAAAATACAAATATAACTCTTAAGTAATGCGACTTCGCACTCGCTCGCCTAGATTGTACAGTCCAGCATAACTCCGCAAACAAAAAACGGACGGTTCGGGGTGACTCGCGAAGAAGGGAGATCGCCCATAATGTGATCTGCAGTGACAGATTGAACGCGAAAATATTTTATATGTTACATTTCCTGAAAATTCTCTGAACGGTATTTTTACACAACAAGGGCCAATATCGTGTTCTCAAGGATGCAATGACGGTCTGACAACCTGCATGATTTGATTTTTTATGATCTTCTATTAAGAGCTTTGTTGACGGGTTATTTAGCGCGAGAATAATATGGTGCTTTTGATCAAGTGGGATTGGTGCCTTGGTGAGGCGACCGCCCACTCTAAGGAGCCCATTATGATCTATAAAGTGATTTAATGAGCATAATTTTGCCTTATGTGGAATTTCTTTTGGAATGTCACATTAGATGTGCCCGTTAGTACATTGACCTAAAATTGATCGTAAATAACATATCTGCGCGTTTAAAAAATGTAGATGCCTCCATTTTATCAGCTATTGGCGAAAGTCAAACAATGGCTGATTCTATAACACAAGTCTGATATTTTATGATAGAGAGTACAATAGAGAGGTCATTAAAATCAATTGAATGTTCCGAGTATCTCGATGTATGCATATCACGTTCATGAAAAGCTGCTATAATAGCGATAGACCGCGAGTTGGATTTTGGTTGGTTTACGCCTCATGTCGAGAGTATGTTTTAGCGATATCACATTTTCACATTATTTCCATGGGTAGCGTCGATCGAGAAGATGACAGTGCGGTGAAGTCAGTTTACGGCGGTTTTACGCTTTACGTTGCACATACGGAAATACATTGTGACCCGTGTCACAATATATTTCCGGTAACGAGCTAAACGCGACGCACACTGCGTATGACATCCTGAATGCTTTTTTTTGTCTCAAATAAAGCTTAAGTCTTTATCTTTCGATACTGTAAAATTCAAAATGCATTCTCGAGCGCCGTTGGCGCGGCGCTTTACTCTTTAGTTAATTTCTCGAAAAAAAAAAAAAACGGCAAGTTGAATTTTACAGCATCAAAAGATAAAGACTTAAGCTTTATGTTGAGACAAAAAAGTGCCGTTTTTCTAAAAAAGTCAAAAATATTTTTATTTTTGAAAAGAATCGGTCAAATTTTCAATTTTTTAAAAAATGGTTAAAAGCATTCGATAGACCAGGAAAAAATCTATCAAAAATATGTGGGAAAAAATTTTGTAAAATATATTCCATAGGAAAGGAGCTTAGTACCTTCGAAATAGCACGAAACAGCACAAAATCGAAAAAATTCGAAAAATTCCCCCTCCCCTATCTCGGTCAATTTTTATCCAATCGAAAAAATCTTTTTCCTCTAAAGTTGTACCTAGTAGGACTATACTTTACCCAAGTTTGAGTTCGATCAGAAAAAGTCAAATTCTGAGCGTCGTACACTTGAGGAATAATGCCCCATTTATAAAAATTGAATATCGTTGCCATGGAACGTTATAATAAAAGTTTCTTCACGCTTGTATCGAAAAGGGGCTCTGCTGGGGTTCAAACATCCATAATTGTTTTTATAGTTGATGTCTGTAAACAATTCCAACTCAACTCAAATTGATGTTGGTTCGTCCTTTAAATGTCTTAAATAACTCGTACGTCACATTGGCCAAAATAATATAGGTGTTAACATAATTAAAAAGCTCTCAAGATTGGATAGGAACGTACAGCCGATTAAATGGGCCTCTTGCACAAGGCTTTCCAAGTATAATAGTATTTGAAAAGGCCAGGACGAAACCTTCCAAAGAGATGGACTCAATGGTTCATAAAATAGAGGCAAGCAGAAAGGCAGAAAACGCAGCAATCTCATCCAAAATATAGAACGGGCATGCAGAAAGGCAGGACACAACATTCTCATACATCACATGATTTTTCCAAGGTCTTCGGGTATGGTCGGTAAAAAGAATAGGAATCAAAGTCAGCAGTAGGTTGGGCGGGCGAGTTTGAATTACCGGAATTCCTTTAGGCTATTGAAGGCATCCCAAAAACATCATAAAGACCTTCGGTGCTCCAAAATTGAAAATAATTTAGTAATATCGTTCAAAAATATATGTTAACTCCAGATTTTCCAAAATAGATCAGTTATTTCCAAAATGATATAGTACATGGACAGTGAGTACATGAAAATGATATAAAATAACATAATTAATAATTAAAATTAAATAAACTAATTTTGACCATATCCAATCTAAGAGAAATGTGCAACTTTCAGAGCTAAATAAAACAATTACATGTATTTAAGTTTATAAAAAATAAGGTTGTTACTTGCAAAATTTTGCAAAGTCACAAAGACGTAAAAATTCAATAATCTATTATTAATACATTTTATTTAAAAATATGAATGCTTACATCAAAAGATTCCTTATTTCGAGAAAAAAGAATTAATAGTATATTACGTGACAAGGTTCGAAAGGCAACGATTTCACGAGTGTGAAGTTAGCTACCTGAGGGAAGCGAGGACAAGTTATCACACGAGTGAAATCGTTGCCTCGACCCGAGTAACGTATACAATTTTTCATTAGACCGCAAATCAAAATTTCGACTTGAGATGCCTAGAGTGTCACAGAGAGTATGAGGCTGAGCCCCAATGGGGTCCGGGGGCGAAGCCCCGGTGGGGTCCATGGGCGCAGCCCCGGCGGGGGGTTTGGGGGGCGGCGCCCCCCAAAAGGAAAAAAAAACATTTCAAAGGAATCAAAATACTTATCACACAAACATTCAGCGGTTTTGGCAACTTCCATGATTTCCAAAAGTAGAACGGGAAATATTTCGGCGTTTCCATCACTGCCAAAGTCGATTGAATTTCAATAAATTCCATTCTTCCGAAATTGAGCGAGACGACACACTAGGTTATTTGGCACGTTTATTACGATCGAAGGTGGTGACTGAAGTTAGCTTTAAGATAAGTCTTGAAGCTCGAAGCCCGCGCGTAGTAAAAAAAAACGGCATTTTTTTCCAAATGCGCCATTTGCATTTATCTATCACTTTCTTCCCTAAGTCAGAAAACACGACTTTAGACCCGCTCAACAGGCATCGAAAGTCGTATTTTCGATAGAGGTGTAATGAAAATATACTTTCTACTATTAAAAAAATCGTTAATGTTTCCTCTAAGAGGAAGCAAATGCATTTGAAACTTCATCATAATGGGAAAGCAAAGTGCTCAATAAATAAGCACAAAGAAATATAAATACAGTTAAATAATACACTCGAGATTGAATTAACAGTTAGTTTCAACTGTAGCTTTCCAAATTATCACATCTTAAAGCTGCTGTAAAAGAAATAAAATTTTCTTCTATTGACACGAATCAGATGACTTAATATTAATACATTTGATTAATTCATTGATGCTTCCTCTATAAGGAAGCAAATCATATTTGCTACCAGGAAGCAAAGTGTTCATTGAATATGCACAAAAGTTGATACAACTTCATAGTTAGTTTACCTCTATATTGAAAGGGCGTACCTTTTATTCACAATAGAAACAATGTGCACTTTCAATTTGAGCGTGTACAAATTAATATTTTGAGCCAAAGAGTGCAACATACAAAAATAACGTCAAGAGAATATATGTAGATATGGGATCATATTTTTACAATTTTATATATTATTTAACTAATTAATATAATATAATATATTAATATTTTGTGCATACAGTAGGAAAAGTTTTTACGATACTTTCAAATTAAGTGGTAAATATACGGAATCGATAAAAATTGTAAATTAATGGGATTTATATACTTAAGATTCAGACAAGCAAAGTAGGTTTTTTTTGGCTTCAGTGGTAACACTTACAGTCTGTTTAACAAGAAATGTTCCTCGATTCTTCGAAATTTAGTAGAGATTCTTAAAATTTTTTTTTTTAATAAAAGTACATCCGAAGTACTATGGCGCGCCTGCCTAGTACATATTCCAGTCCCCATCTGTCTCCAAAATTGTCTGGCACCTTTTCGGCATGCTTTTTTCCAATTTTTCCGCTTAGTCCGTTGGTAATTCTTCCCATATCTTCCTGATTTTTTGCGAGAGCTGTTTCAGGATGAAACACGTTTGCTGTTTTGCTGAAAAATTGATAGAAAGCATGCCAAAAAGGTTTCAGGTCATTCTGGATAATGATGAGGACTAGACCATATACTAGAGGTAGATGCGCCGTAGACCTTTGAATGTACTTTTAAAAAAAAGAAAAACTAGCTGTCAAGTTGTATCAACTTTTCTGCTCAATGAAATGTATTAATCATATAGGTCAATCGATTAGTCTGAACCCAAAGAATCTTCATTTCCCTTACACCAGCTTTAAATTTTTATTATTTCAGAACTTATATTAGAAAAATTAAGTTTTAAAAATACAATTAACCATAACATCCTTATTTTTTAATGAAATGCATTCAACATATAGGTCAATCGATTCGTTTCGATGAAAAGAATCTTCATTTTCCTTACATCAGCTTTAAATTTTGAATATTTGAGAACTTATAGTAGAAAAAATGAATTTTACGAAAATTATAAAAGTACACGAAACTTGTAAAATTAAATATCTTCGTAAACTCTTGTAAAAAAATTCAACTTGGTAACTAGTGGAATAAATATGCCAAATTTCATCAATTTATCTATACGCGTTCTAAAGATATTGCAGGATCGATAAAAGCGTGATACCCACACACACACACACACACACACACACACACACACACACATCCGGATAATTTTTCAGAACATCATATTAGATATATTCCACTTAAAATATGTTAAAAAAACCTTTTTTTAGAAAGTGGATTTTTGTCAACACTACAAAGCTTCCTCTACGAAGAAGGAAAACAAATAAATGAAATAGAAAAAGCGTTCAAAAATATTTATTAGTCTTCGAAAAATAGAGGAACTTTTTTTGTTGAAAAAACTGTAAATAGAGCTAAGTGGTTTTGTTAGTAAACGATTGTAGATTTGCAGACAGGTTTTCGAGTTATGCGTCTATCTCCAACAATAGAGTAATAGGAAGAAGAATAAAAATGAAAAGACTAAGAAAATACTAGAAGATGGAGAAAGTTTAGAAGGAGGTGAAAGAGGTACAGGGAGTCAAAATGGAAGTAGAAGTGGTAGTATAAATGCAAGAAAAAATTTTGGGTGGGTCTGATATGAGAAAATTAGATTCCTGAAATACATTGAGGAGGACTTCACCGTCAGGGTGAGGTAAATACGTCAAAGTCTAGTGCCCGCATTGTAATATTAATGAAAAGGATTGCTTGTTCAATTGCGTAACGAGTAGGATGTAAATTGAAATTCGATTTTCTCGTGTCAGTGATGCCGCGACGAGCTCTCCATGTTCCAGAAGTATACATATACATTTAGACGACTATTCGAAATACACTTTCACACTAAATCTACAAGTCTCAAGCGAGGTGCAAGTATAACAACAACCTTGGATGCCAACAGTATTTCTCGCCCCATTTATATCGCTGACTTTTGTTCTTAGCAAGGAATTCATTAATGGAGAATCGGTTTTCCTTCAAAGAAGTAGCTTTTCTAATTTTTCCTGGTAAAATATTTTGCAATAAATACGTGGGTGCAGCAGCAAGAAACTAGAATTTGACTCGAAGCATATTGAATGTTGTGCGTTTTTTCTTGCGGAAGGTGGATAGTAAGCACGTGCCTTTGTCACAAACAGGCATTACCCAGGCACGATACTGAGACTTCTACTGAACGCACGTTACAACAAGTCGTGTACGTCAAGAACAGAAATGCGAATCCCTACACCTGCGCACGTTTTGAGCCGAACGTGAGTACGTAAAGTATTACGGTTGGCTGACACTTCATGCATGTTTAACAAAAACAGCTGAGGATATTTGAGAATAATATTGCTTAAACTTTTATCAATGACTAAAAAAGACAAGAAATATTGAACATTAATTTAAAAGGAAACTCTCAGATTTAGAGTGGCGAATTTAGTGGTGAATATAGAGTAAAAAAATATGAAAACTTCCACGGAATCTCAAGTAATTGCTATTTTTCGCTTGGCACGCACCGAGCATCGCCTATAACGCGGATTCGGTAAGCGCACTGAAGCTAGCGTCAAAGCGATAAATAAAAAATTCGATTTGTAACAATTTAAATTTTTAATTTTTTTATTCGATTTATAACAAATCAAATTTGTAAAATTTTGAAAAAATTTGAAAATTATTAATATATTAAATTATATTAAAATATGAAAAAATTAGTGTAAAATAAAAAATTTGATTTCTAACAAATCATTTTTTATCTTTCGCTTTGAAATACACATGTACCTTCTACTTCCATTTTGACTCCCTGTACCTCTTTCACCTCCTAAACTTTCTCCATCTTCTAGTATTTTCTTAGTCTTTTCATTTTTATTCTTCTTCCTATTACTCTAGGTCTAGAAAACAACAACGAACTTTATTTTATTTGAACAATTTGGATCGTAATTCAAATTATTCAGTTTTTCTTATAATGAACTTGTACAAAAAACAAGGGCCTTTTCGTGAACAGGGTGCAAAGACTACTAAAGACCCTAAGGGCCTTGCGTAGGCGATCGACCTTCATGTCTAGGAGGGGATGAGGGGATGAGTTGTGTCTTGATGACGTGTCAACTTTCTAAATGAAAGTTAAAATTACAGATCCATTACACCCCCCTTGTTAGACTCGTTTTTCTCCTGAAAAACGCAGTTTTTAAAAATATTTTGCGCCTATCATCGATTTCATTCCTGTTGTACATAATACGTTTAAGTACACAAAACTTCGGAAGAAATTTTCACACTAAGTCGCAAAGTTCACATTTATATATCCGTAATATAATCAAAACAAAATACATCCATAACATAATCAAAAATTGACCGTTGTGTTCCTTATAAAATCCTGAATTTAGTATAATTTGGTTCTAATTGCTTCAGTACAGTTTCTATAGTTTTCATCCGTTATTTAGCGATATTGCATACCCTAACATTTTGCACGTCGACGCATACAAGTAAGTGCCAGGCTTCGTGGTACAATCCAGCGACATCTAAGTCGTCGACGAAAATGGTAACATTTTGGAATGGAGTAACCCTTAGGTAGGAGATGGGAAAGTTGGGTGACAGGATGAATCAGGGAGTCCACATTCTGAAAACAGGTAATTATTGATAGTGGGGTTTCAGTCGATTACCACGAACAGTGACATTTCTATTTTGGAAAAGGATTTCGAAATTGGTTTGCCTGGTACGTCGGAGTACTGTTGCTGGTCCTAGCCATTCAGAATCTAATTTGTTTGCCTTGGTTTCATTATGAATGAGTACAAGGTCACCGGGATTGAAAATAGGGTTGAAAATTACTATATTTGAGTCTTGCATTTTCTTTAATCTCTCTTGTGTCCTTTTTATGCATGTCTTTCCTTTCTCAAGATAGGATTCATGCCGCTTTTTCCACATATTCAACAACTCTTGATGATTTAGAGAAGTTGTGGTAGCAAGAATGGAAGGCAGATTTGCAGATCTACCGAAAGTCATTTCAAAAGGTGTTAGTCCCGTACTCTCGTGTACCGACATATTATAAGCCAAGGTTATAAGTAAGGTTGAGGTTCAAATCCCATTCAGTTTCGTTGTCGGCAATAAAAGTCTTCAACAAATTCTTAACCGTTGCATTTGTTCTTTTCAATGTTCCATTCGCTTGAGGGTGGAAGGCTGTAGTTTTTATGTGTTTTATTCTAAACAGATTTTCGATTTTTTGAACTAATTCGGAAACAAAGTTCGCACCTTGGTCAGTGAGAATATGCTTCGGAGAGGAAAATATGTAGATATAATGGTCCATCAGCAAATATTCAAGATGCCTGCGTTTCCAAAAATGATGCAGCATCTGTTTAAGGAGAAACGTCCGCAACCTTCTCCGCCAAAAGTTTAGTCCAGACAGCATTCACTCTACGTGTAGTCGATGTTGCGTGGACAATGAAACTTTTAGATCTCGGTAAAGTACAGTCTTACGCACACTTAGGAATTGGTGTATACCAATACAAACTACTAATGCGCGACGACAGCTGTTTTCACAGCGGCAACGTCGCCGTACTCTTTTCGCTCTCTCACTTTCATAGGACTTCCAAAAGTGTGAAAGAGCGAAATGATACTCAACGGCAGCTCTGTAGCTCTGTTAGGCTAGAGGTGCATGCTATTTCTTCCGAAACTGAAGCCACGTTGCCAGACTTTCTCAACTCAAAATCTACCATCTTGAAAAACGACGTGTTTTTATTTTTATTTTACAGAATTTCCACTATAATCGTCAATGAGTGACAGAAAATTTGTGCCCAGAATCCTCGTGATATGTGGGCCGTAAGGACCTTTCAATCTTACAAATCACCGGGGGCGGATGGAGTATACCCGGCTCTTCTGCAAGAGGGGCTGGAGGAGCTGCATCTGCCCCTGACGAAAGTATTCAGGGCTAATATAGCACTGAGGCACGTGCCAATGGCATGGAGGGGTAGCAGAGTGGTCTTGCTACGCAAACCGGGAAAGGAGAGCTACACTGCTGCCAAGGACTTCAGACCGGTCAGCTTGACATCCTTCATTTTGAAGACATTGGAAAAGCTGGTCGAAAAGTACATCCGAGATCGGGTGTTATCAAGGAGACCACTTCACAGTGGTCAACATGCCTTCCAGGCAGGCTGCTCGGTCGACACGGCCCTTCATGAGGCTGTTAGAAGAATTGAGCGGCAATTAGAGGAAGGCGGGTATGTGGTAGGCACCTTCTTGGATATAGAAGGGGCCTTCAGCAACGCTCCCACGGAAGTCATATGCAGAGAGGCTCTGAAGTGCGGCGTGCCGGAACAGCTTACAGACTGGATCCAAAGTATGCTGCGGTACAGGCGCCTCTCGACGGAATGGGGAGGCAGTAGGGTTGGAGGAATAACGTCCAGGGGTTTCCCACAGGAGGGATCTTGTCGCCCCTCATGTGGTGTCTGGTCGTGGATGGATTTCTCCGAAATCTGAATGACGAGGGGTTTTATGCCCAAGGGTATGCGGACGACTTTGTGATCGTGAATAGGGGAGTGCATTTGGACACCCTTATGGATCTCACAAGGTCGGCCTTGCGAATTGTGGAGCTCTGGTGCGTAGCATCAGGGCTGTCGGTCAACCCGGAGAAGACTGATCTTGTAGTCTTCACGAGGAAATATAAGGTGGCTCCGGAAACGGGCCCCAAATTTGTCGGAAAGATGATCCGAGTAGCCCAGTCGGTGAAATACCTGGGAACTATCCTAGATAAGAAACTGAGCTGGGCGAAGCATCTGGTAGCGCAGTGCAGAAGGTTAATTGTAACGTTCTGGATGTGTAGAAGGACCTTCGGTAGAACTTGGGGACTGGGACCGGGCAGGATTGTCTGGCTCTACTCAGCGATTCTAAAACCGAAGCTAATCTATGCATCTGTGGTCTGGTGGCTAAGGGTGCAGCTGAAGACGGTCCAAGCAAAACTGGGCTGCCTGCAGGCGCTGGTGTTCAGGGCTGCTACTGGAGCAATGAGGACCACGCCAATAGTGGCAGTGGGCCTCATGCTCTGGAAGGAGCCCCTGCATGTAGCAATAACTGCGGGGGCGGCTCGGACGGTTGGACGTCTTGCTGCGACGGGTAGAAGATCGCAGAGGTCTAAACACACAAGGCTCCCATGCGAGTTAGTTAGTCTGCCAACTCTTAGGATGCGGCAGGACAAAATAACAAAAAGGTACAGCTTCGACCAACTCTTCGGAAATGCAACCCTGAAAGAGAGGCGTGGAAAAGGGAGGAGGGGGCCCTTCCTACAAGGGGACATCGTGTTTACGGATGGCTCCAAGGCGGACGGCTGGACGGGAGCTGGACTGTATGAAAGCGCGCGCAAGAGGGGGATGGCGATCCCGCTGGAACAATACCCAACGGTATTCCAAGCGGAGTTATATGCCATTCTCCGATGTGCGGAGATGCTGATAGAAGGAAATAAAGGGGGCAGATGCATTAGCATCAGCTCTGATAGCCACGCGACAATAAAAGCGGTTGGGAAACCGGAAATCACATAGATTCAGGTGTGGGAGTGTAAAAAGGCTCTCAACCAACTTTCAAAAAACAATAGGGTGGCCCTAATATGGGTCCTTGGTCACTCAGGGATCAAGGGCAACGAGAAAGCAGATCAACTGGCGAAAAAAGGGGCAGCAGGCAGGCCAATTGGCCCCGAACCCTTTCTGGACCTGGCAGCCTGCTGTACCAGGCTGGAGATCAAAAACTGGGTGGTTCAGCAGCACCACAAGTACTGGGCGCAGGTGAAGGGATGTAGGCAGGCGAAGACCCTCCTGGGCATATGACGCAGGAGGGACTTGGCCCAAAATATCCTAAGCCGGCCCAGGAAAGAGGTCAGCCTAAGGGTACAATTGCTCACGGGGCACAACCATTTGAATTACCACAAATACAAGATGGGGCTGATAGACAGCACTGTCTGTAGGAAATGTGGAAGGGACGATGAAACGTCCCTTCATGTCCTAGGTCGATGCCCGGCACTTGTTGAGCTCAGACACCAAATTCTCGGGGCGACTTTGCTGGAACCAGAGGAGATTAGGGCGCTACAGGCTGGCGACATTCTAGTCTTCCTCAGGAGGACTGGAATAGGGGGTTAGTGAGCGTCAAGGGGAAAGGGATGAGGCACAATGGGCTTTTAGCCTGAGCGCCTGTAGGGCCCCACGGGGGTGGGGCGCCTTGCCCGAACTGTCCATCCATCCATCCATCTATCCTCGTGATATGTTCAACTTTACATTTCTTAACCTTAGAAGAAAAGTTTACATTTTGTTTTATGCTTTTTTCCCTATGGAAGAGCGTTTAAAATGCATTTTTTCCATTTTCCCATAAGAGACAAGGTTAAATTAAAATCGTGATATTTCCATAAATACGTAGGCTCGCGACTTGAAACTTCGCGAGAATATTTATTATGCCTTATATTTTCGATTTTTGATGGAAAGAAGAACTTTTTACATTTCCTTTTATGACGGATCTTAATTTAACCCGAAGCCCCTAATAAGCTAAAAAGAATAAGAGTATAGAGTCCTTATTCCCTCCCATCTGGTTAGGCTATATGTGCAGCTGCTCTCGTATATGCACCTGCTCGCGTACGTGCAGCTGCTCGCTTTTTTGTAGGTTGCTTGTCTCCAAGGCGCGGTAGACCGAGTCAGTCTTTTCCTAACGCTTGAAGAAGCAACTTGTATCTTAAAACTATAATAAAAAACCGTTATATCAGGAAACTGATATAACTTACTTGAACACATACAGTTGTTCTTATTTCGAAGCATAACATATGCAGTGAATCGACAGAAAATAAATAATGACCGAATTCATGTGGAAAAATGTTATTAACGATAACTATTATAAAATTTCGAATTTCGCCAAACAGCTTAAATTTTATTTTTTATTTATCCTTGTGAATCGAAAGAATTAATTACAGCGGAAAAATCTCGACCATCGAGAAATAGGTGACTCACTTGGAAAATTTTGACATATGTTAAAGCTTAAACTAATTTCATATCCATATGTTAAAATATGAAGTTAGACTAGTTCTCATCGTGAACGAAACGTTAGCGTTGTCCTTACCCGAAACGCGCAAATAAACTCTTTTGTACGAGAAACTAAACGATAGCACATTCTTCATAGAACGCATCGAATTGTGCATCACGATTTGCATGTATTTGATATGGTGGACATTTATAATGTACCTCGAGAGAACAAGAGCGTCGCTAGTCCTTTAGCATCCAGCTATGTCAACCACGCCTGTCACTCTCTAGAGCTAAGCGTCAGCTGATATCGCCGTACGGAGTGGAAATCTGTGTTATTGACATGCTCGCGAATACCGTTAATCATAAATAATACCTCTTAAGGTAGAATGAGTTTACACCAATTTGAACGTATTCGACCGAGAAGTTAACTCTGATTAAAAAGGCATGGATCTTACTCGTAATGATATTTAACAATGATGGAGATTGGCAGATATTTCAACTCCATTAACGAAAAAGTACGAAACGCCAACACGATATGATTCCTCAACAATTCAGACTCCATCAGGTTGAGTTGAATATTCCGGTGAATGGGTAAGGCACTGGTACATCACGCTAATCATAGGTAACCAGGTAATTCTAAACTGGATAAAATGTGTGCAAGTATTTCTGGTGTTCGATTATGTAACTTATCACTTTTCGTTTTTTTGTTTTCGCATTTTCGAAATTTACGCCATCTTCTGAGTTCTGTCATCGTTGATGTTTTAAACTTTACGAAATTAGAATTTTTCCAACATTTAATTTTATTTGTCGATGAATCAGGATTCCGCTGGGCTTCTTATGTGTAAAGTTTTGTTTGTATAGTGAAAATAGTGCAAATGTAAAATAAGTGCTTCACAAAATTAAAAGAGCAGAGTCAATTTGGGCTGTTTTTAACTTAATTCATTTTTGAGTCAAATTTTGAACAAAAATTTTTTTACTATTTACTAACAATAATATGTCGATTCCACTCTAAACGAACCAACCTTACCCCCGTACGTACCCTCGCCAATTTCACAAGCACTGAAAATGTCATCACTTGCTAACAGCATTTTTGGAGAAACTCGGCGCTGTCAAACTTTTATTTGCTTAATAAAATACACTATCAGCTTCCTATTAACTGTATTCCTATTCCTATATATATATATATATATATATATATATATATATATATATATTATTTTGACACTCCGCTGAGTTAAAAAAGCGTAAGCTACATCAAGCTTCGTACACGTCGTGTTAAAAAATACGGTTTTACACATATGCGAGAATGTGATTTTAGCCTTGTGTGAACTTTTAACACTCGCTTCGCTTGTGCGCAAACATTCACACAAGGCTAAAATCATATTCGCGCACAAGTATCGAAATTTACTAATATATTGTAACGAGGTATATTTTATACCACACACACTTCACCGACTTTCCTCTTTCCGCGCTAACTTCAAGCTCAGAACCACTTTGGTTGTTTGCATACAACCAATCAGGTGTTTGGAGAAAATGAACTCTTAAACAATCAGCTGACAATTAACAACAATCCGTATCAAGGCAAATCACATTTATTCACATTACACATTCACATCTTTATTTTATTAGTTGTTCAAATGAATAATTCAGATTGTTAGCCATAGGGGCTCAGAGCAACTACATTCGCTCACACTCTCAACTCCGACGTCTCTTCTGTATTTCGACATTTTTATAACGTGAAACAAAATACTGACAACGAACGGGAGACGACTTGCACAAACTGAATAAAATTTTGGAGCAAATTAACGTGGTGGACGTAAGTTGTTGAGTGACTAACAAGGGGGGTTAGGTTGGTGTTCGACGCCGATTTTTTTGTAACTTTGCGAGTCAAAACAAGATCCCACACTACAAAAAATAATAATAATTTTTTGGGCAATCGTTCATATTTAATCGTTGCAATCACCCATTCTATATTTTTGACTCTTTTGCTGTTTTAACTGGTATCATTGTATTTTATTTCTTTTTTTTTACACAAAAATGTTCTAGTTGATTCTATATTACAATATAAGCGTGAGTTGTAAAAAAAACTTACGCTCTAGAATATCATAATTCAGAAAATCTACCCCTAGAAGGCTTCGGCATACGACATATATGGGTATATCCACGAAGTGTCATTTTTCTGTGACCGTTGCATTATAGGCAAATCTGAACTTAAAATACAAGTTAAATCACACAAAAATTTACAGAGAAACTCCCTGAAGTAGAAACAAAAGCTTACAGTCATTACAGAAATCCTCATAAAAAGATATAACACATAATCGGTGAATAAAATCCCAAAAATATACCTATACGTAATATTTGTCACCACCTACGAATTGAGTGTTTTCCATGCTCACAGGTTTTCCGCGCATGGTTTTAAAATTCTCAAAAAAATAATGCTAGTTCAGTGGAACATAGACTACTGAAATTTCATTGATTTGACACTGTGCTTTGATTTATAACTCAGCAAGAAAATCTCAAAATCGTGTCACCGCTTTCACGATTTAAATGTCCACTCCTGGGTCTGGAGCTGTAGAAAATGCGCGCAACAATCTAGGTCAAAAATCTTTCAATTTTGCTTCCTCATAGAGGAAGCTTTGTGGTGGTGACAAAATCCAGA
>CAJFCO010018432.1:215950-229923 GCA_904066015.1 Synergus gifuensis | reverse complement strand
GAATATGATGCGCAATGACAAAGATAAACGTCTTAAAAAAAAAAAAAATCAGCAGGGCAGATTATTTAAAATATCGCATAGCGGTTAGAGACGAATTTAATCAATTTTTGTTAGGTAGAAGATTATTTCAACAGTGGTTAGTTGCTAATTATGTAAAAATTGAAAAAGATAGACTTCATGATTTTAGAAATAATCAATTAAAAATAAGATCTTAAACATATAAAGGATTAGTAGATCATTTACGAAATAGGACTGAAGCAATTGATAGTAATATTGGAAAGATGGTTGTTTTACCATCAACATTTGTTGGCTCTCCTAGAAATATGACGCAATTATATCAAGATTTAATGGCAATTGTAGGCAAGTTTGGAACGCCAGACTTATTTATAACAATGACTTGCAATACTAAAAAAAAATAGGGTCCCTAGAAAAATAGAGTCTGCCGAACTTGGAAAAAAGATGGCGACTGTGAGCGTGTGTGCGTTAATCCGTATGAGCAGCTGTGGTTTTGTTTTGGTATGTTTACATTCTGACACTTGAAGTGTCAACGTCAATGATTTTGATTGGTTGGAAATGATTTTGGTTGGTTGGAAATGATTTTGATTGGTTGGAAATTTGAATGGAAATGATTTTGATTGGTTGGAAATTTAATGGCGGCACCAATCATTACAGACATGGGTTCGGCAGACTCTATTTTCTAGGGACACTAAAAAAAAATTGTTTGGAGAGGTACTTTCTTACGTATCCGTTATAGAACTTCAGAAAAGAGGATTACCACACATTCATTTGTTAGTCATTTTAAAACTGAATTCTAAATTATTAAAGAAGAGGATCATGAAGAAATTAAAAAAAAATGAAAGCATAATTTACAAATATGTAAGAACATTTAAGGGGGTCGTCTCATGTGACAAGCTTATTAGAATTAATCAGAACATTCAATCCGAATAAATTAGATTTAAGATATATATATATTATTCGTTGATTTTAACAAATTATATCAGATGACAAAAATATATCTCTGTGCATCACAGGCAATGAGATTCGAAGTCAATCCGAAGAAAGTTCGGTTTGGTTCTTCCTAAAACTGTTCAAATCATGCATTTGTTTATAATAATTTTTGATAAAGTTAACAAATGTTATCGGATGGCAAAAACACATCAATGTGCATTACAGGCAATGAGATTTGAAGACAATCGAAAGAAAATTCGGTTCGTTTCTGCCTAAAATTGTTCAAATCATGCATTTGTTTATGATAATTGTTTATAAATTTAACGAAGCATATCGGATACCACATTGTCATGATCACATTTCACCTCGTTGTTCTAAACGAGCGATTTTGATACATAAATATACTTAAAAAATAACATATTCTATCATACTGGTTATTTGTTGCAAATATTTGTGTATAACATATAACTTGATTTGTGATCAATTTTTTTCCTTCCACCGACTTTTTTGCATCAAATCTAAGACCTGATGCTACTGAGAAAAATTTTCACAGAGAATTAAAAATAAAAATTTAAAAAAACAAATTTTTTTCGCTATTTGCAGCTCTATACAAATTTGAACAAACAACAATTAAAACATCGACCTCGACCGATCTCTTAAGAATTTAATGCTGAATTTTTTAAAAGAAAAGAATTGAAAATTGATGAAGAATTGCGGCCTAGAAGTTGTTTTGAACATCATTTTTTCATTTCTCCCCACTGTGCCGCTAAATGGGAAAAAGTAAATGTATCGATTTTTCTAAAAATAAATGGATCTAGTGATTTTTTTCTGATTAGTATTAAAATAGAGGTAATGAATGTAATTGACGCGCAAAATGACCTTGAAAGTCCTACAGGCGCTCAGGTAAAAGCACATTGTGCCATTCTCTTACTTATGCGCTAGCTAGTCCCTTAGTCCAGACCTCCTTATGAAGCCTATAAAATAGTGATAATGCATACCAAAGGCAAACCGAAAAGAAAATAACGATTACCCTCAAATTCTGTCTCCTTCGTAACGTCACATGCCAAAAAAAGTGCTCGATCATTTCCAAATTCAGTGACCAACTTCGCCACTTGGTTAGCTCCATCAGAGTTGAGTTGATCCAGGATAATTACACACTGTTTAAGAAATAGCAAATTATAATTTTGTTTTATTCTAATTTCTGTTCAATTTATAATATTATATTTTATTTTAAAAATTTATTTAATTCATTTATAATAGAAGATTCATTAACTCAGTTTCAATTGAATAGACAGACATGTACATTAGTCGGTAAGGTTTCATGTTTAGGACAATATTGTAGGCGAATCTGTTTACCAAAATACCCGATTTGAAATTTTAAACTTTTCATGAAAACATGCTTTGCTCGTAGCTTTGCACGGCGACCTGAAGGTGGTATGGTAATATTTGAGCTATAGAGGTCATAAAATGTTTATCGACATACTATGAAAGTAATTGGTCGAAAAGGCATTTTTATTTAAGCCCCGAAAACCAAGTAGAAAATGGTGGAAAATGTGCAATTTTACTGAATTGTAGCAAATACGACATATACCTAGATAAGCGCCGCAACAAGTTAACGACTAAGAAATAGTGCCGTGGTGGTGGGGTGGGGAGTTAGGGACTCCCCTGTCCCGGATGTGCATCTGTTGACTCATTTTCCGCAGGATAAAAACGACTCAAAACCTACCGACGCGTAGGGGCCGTATCCCTCTCCAAGCGACCAACCATATGTAAATAGGAGGACTCGTTCACTCAGAAGAGTCAGACTTCGAGTCCGCGCTTGATGCGGTGACAAAATCTTTCTTTGTATTGAATTTAGGCATACTTTTTCTTGACCTAAGTGTGGACGTAATGTACCCGTCACATGCTTGGGTGACAAGTTTAAACGTCCTTTTCACCGACTGTGTGTGAAAAGGAAAGTCTCCGATCAAAATCATGACCTTAGAACAGTCTTCAACACACTACTGAATTGTTTCGTCTGCTGTTCCACTCGAAATTGGGGGTTCAAATAGTTCATCTTTGAGCCAATTTACCATTTCTGTGTACTGTGTTGCTTGAAAATTTAGTACAGGAGCACGGAAAATGCGTGGGTCTGTGTCTCCGCCCTCGTCTTCTGCAGCCCCAGCCTGCTGCCTCTTTAACAGAATTTTTTGAACTGCCATTTTTCTAACTTCGTGTCTTTCGTAGACCAATATGGACAAAGAACATTTTCTTAGTGCGCAAAGTACTAAGGAAAGTACTCTAACTCTACTATTTCAAAAAGAAACTTGCTGAAGGGACATAAGCTTTCAAGACAAAACTAATTAAAGCTTTCAGATTAGCGGATGGCCCGGTTGTTGCTACGTAAAGACGATTTATCCAGTTGGCTGCGGTTAGCCACGTTGAGTATGCAAGAGGACCGGGGTCTTGCCTCGCTGGGTCCTCAGAACATACACCTTATTGAATGGCTATGGATATGGCATACAGGTACTTCTGATCATACTCAGCTCTGCAACATCTATATCCGGTAAATCTACATCCAATTTTTTGAATCTGCGTAAAGGGAGGTTTTCACATTTCACTAGCTGTTTGCCTATTGTACCACAAAAAGTGTTAGGACCACTTGTGATACAATCAAAAGAATGCGTAAGGTGCCAAAGAGGCAACTCATTGAAATGGAGAGGTGGAAAAGAATCCATTGTAATGGATGTTTTAGTTCCTTCTCCAACAAACGAATTACACCATCCTTGTATGCGGTGTTTACATCAGTTCCATCGCAACCAAAAGCAACAAGAAATTGTCTGGCATCATTTTCATCTAAAAACTTCAGGATGTATATTGGAATGTCAATTGCTGTGCCCGATGCTGGAGTAACGGAACCAATATAACACGAGCCTGGCTCTTGCACAAATGAAATGTGTTCCTCGGTATGAATGCACCGGTAGTATTTTGCCCCATCTTTCACTTGTACATTAGTTTTATCCTTACGGCCGTCAAAGAAAAGATCGCGAAGTGGGTTTTCGGTAAAGACAGGGACACATGACTACCACGAACTACTGTTTTGACTCTTTGAATTCTGGATTTATCTATCACAAATGTGAGTTATATGTGCTACTGATAAGACCGAAATCTCTAAGAACCGCTGAGGCTATGGCAACTGTTTGTCTAAAGCTAAATCCATACCTATCACTTACTAGAGCAGTATTACGCAGTGCAAATCTATTTTGTGTAGTTCCTGGGTTATTTCCTTTAATTTTAATTTTAAACTCCTCGTTCAAACAAGAGTCTGTTACTATCTGTATTTCAGGGGCGGCGGATGGATCAGTAGCACCAAAATCTGCCGATTTTGGTTGCAGCACCGCGAACTTTCTAGACTCCCTTTTTCTCAGGACTGCAGTTACTTTTGTAGCACGTCAACATGCTAGCAATTTCATTTTTATTCTTGTTTTCAATAACTAGTTCTTCGTTTCTAAAATATCTACATTTTTATTCGTCCAATTTAATTGTATCCACCTTTCTTTTAAAATAAATGCACGGCCCTGAGTCAAGGATGCGCGCGCTCATTTGCACACGGCTCGAAGTTCCGCTTCCTACAAATAGTCATCAGCCGAAACTGCTACTCTCCGGTTTTCCCCCATCATAGCCAACGTGACGAGCGTCCGCTTGTCTCGGCCAGTTCTTCCCGAGTCTCCAAGTGACCCGCATCTACCGAAGTCAAAACGACCACTGCGCGTGATCTGGGAATCAACGAATCGAGTCGAGCCGCTGCAACGACGCGCTTGCATTACAAGAGCCCTATTTATCTGGAACTAAAGTACCACACTTATTTTTCACATTTCTTCTTCTCTACATATATTCGGGTTTCATACTGCGAGGTCATTGAGAGTTCCTTCTCGGCGTTTAAGCACTGGGCGTTTCCGTGGTCTGAGGAACCGTACGAGACCACCCGTGAGTCCTCAGGGGGCTGTTCTAGGACGCTCTCTTAGAGACCAGGAGTTGAGTTTCGTTACGATCGCCAACGACCCGGCTATCCTACTGCGACCCACGGAACCTCACTCCGGCATTGTTGAACGACTTCGCCTCTCTTTCTGCCTCCACAAAGAATCAAATGGAACCGATCAGAATGCGAAAGAGGAATCGTTCAAATCTACGTAGGAGGATAGCTGCCAGAATACGCGCGACACAGAAGCCGGAAAGTGAACCCTGCGAAACAGTTCCCCTAAAAAATATGGAAACAAGTGCAGTACCAGTGAAACCTCGTGATAACGAACAAGTGGACATAAATGTGGTGATACCCGAACCGCCCGTTAACGGTGTGTCATCCATCTTTGATACGTCAGGATTACGTCTAGACATAGTGAAGACGTAACGAAAGATCGTTTTTCGTCAGCACAGTTTATTCAAACTATAAACTACCTCTGTGCTATTGTTCGTCATTGGTGAGTCCTTATTACGGCCCCCAGTGCTCTAGTGCAGTGATACACACAATCATTTGTTGTAATCCCCAATGCTTGGGCATGGTCACGCCAACGTTACTATCTAACATGGCCGCACAGTGCCACTACTGTCCTTCTCAGTTTGCTTGTGTTTGGAGTTCTGGTGGATTCCCATGACTCGGCGAAGAAATCGTCCCAATCTCCGCAAACGCATCAATGCCAAGCGAAGGACCGCTTTGAACGAACAGACCCGAATTGACTCAGCCGAGACAGATCAACCCCTCACCCCCTCAGAACATTGGTGTGGTGCTATACATGACGGGAATCACTTATTCCCTTCCCCTTCCGCGAATGACACAGTGACTCTCTCGGTTTAGTTACTTTTTATGGACAATATAAAACCGCGGACTAATTTTCGCTCTCCTCGTTATCATCCGGAGAGGGCATAAACTCTTTTGATGGGTTACGAGATTATCTGTGTGAAAAGGTGCTACGTAAACGTTTGCCACTCAGTGAAGTGTCCGTTGACACCGAAGTTCCCTCTGTCGCGAGTTTCCAAGCTATCCAGAAGATCAAACAAAAGGAGGAGCTCTCGGAAGTGATAGATAATGAGGAAATTCTTAGTTTGTGCGCTTCGCCCATCAGACTTACACTTGAAAAGGCAAAACCCCGCATTATTGGGAATGTGTTATGCCCACGTAGCATAATCGTTGTACCACAGCGCTTCACACACAGTGATAATTGTCCTGTACCTTCGCACCTCAAGTTCCGTAAACGAAGTGCATCCACCTCATCTTCGGATTCTGAGAATCTCAAGCCAAATATACTCTCGGTGATCTTTAAACCCATGGCATGCAAGAAGAGCCGCAGGGATCACACGCGACACTAGTTCGTCCAAATCTTAACCCTTTCGGTTTTTCTTCGAGATAGAACACTTTCCCTTTTATTCCTTGGTGTTACGATACTGTGTTAGGATTTAAGATCTGTATCAATCGTAACCGACGAATCGATAAAATTGTCAGGCGACACCCTTAATGAGAAGGCGTGATCATCAAATATTTCCCCCTCCCAACACGTCTATTTCTATGAGCGTCTACACTTTCTTATCGCCTTGGCTTATAACCATCTGTCACGAGGTTCTTTGGTCTAAGAGAAAGAATTTCTCAATTGCCGGAACTTTATTTGACTTATCAGGACAGTGGTAGATACTTCCCTCCAGATTAGCTGGGTCGATAGGCCCTTTTAACTTTAACGACCCCTTTTAAACCGCTACTCTATTTCCTAGACTTATTATGGTAGGACTTAAGGGCATGTAATACTTTACCATAAGAGCAATTTAGTTTACCCCATTATACATTCATAATAATAAATATTTGTATCTAATAAGAGTCAATAAACCTTCGCCTCATGTAGAAAAAAGGTTTATTGACTCTTATTAGCTAAAAATATTTATTATTATGAATGCAGGCCTCGCACTCCCCTACTATTTGCTACTATTTGCTACTTTTTTCATATGAGGCTACTATTTGGCTACTTTTTTCGGTCCACTGCTACTAAAAGCTACTTTTTAAGGAAAATATATTTGAAAAGACTTTGTTATAACACGATTTTTTTAATTATAATGAAATAATAACATTACTGAGGGTCCGAATCAAAGAATGGATCGCGCCCTCGATAACGCGGAAAAGTATTGACCCATTCTTTGATTAAGTTTAACTTTGAACGGTAAAGCAGGTTCCAATACTAACATTGTTCAATCTGATTCATCGTCATGGATCAGGGTTCCGAATTGACCCGCCACTCGAAGTTTTTTACGTATTTTACTTACCCATCATGGATGGAACATGGAAATATAACGGTCGTTTTTAACATTTGTGACTCAAAGCAAATAATGTCTTTACTGAAAGTGAAGTTTATTGAAAATTAGAAAATCCATTAACCTTTTGATTACGGAATCAGTAGATTATTTTTTCTGAAAACAGGAAATTTCCAAAGGTATGTATTTTCCATATTCTCTTATTGCTAATCATCGGTCATTAGGTTATAACCTTTTTGCGTTTCCTTTTTTTACAAAACTAATCTATTTTTTTGTACATTAAGGGGGTTGTCTCATATGATAGGTTAAAAAAATCTATTTTTTTTTTGCACACAAATTGCCTCCTAAACAAATCTAGAATGTGTGTGTGAAAGGATTTTTGGCAATTCGGATTCGTTAAGAAGTGGGAAACATTTTTATTTCATTCATACCCAAACTTTTTTTTTTCATTCATACCCAAATTTTTTTTTTTCATATCCAAATTTTTTTTTTGCACAAATCGCTTCCTAAACACATCTAGAATGTGTGTGTGAAAGGATTTTTTGCAATTCGGATTCGATAAGAGGTGGAAAAGATTTTTATTTCATTCATACCTAAACTTTCAAACGCGTTTTTCTCAAAACGTCATTTTTCACAACGCTCAACACGATATCTCAAAAACTAATTGACCGATTGGGCTCAAATTTTTATGGTATACTCAGTATATCTATAGTTTTAGCGTGAACCAGAATCATTGTGATATCTATATTTATTTTTTTTTTATTAAAAAAATAACAAAAAAAAATATGATGAAAATCGTGTTTTTATGTTTAACAGTTCACAAAAAAAAAATATTTAAAATTTTGATTCAATTATGGTTCCGGCTATAGCCACAGATCTACCAATTAAAACGATCGGTGATTTTTTAATTTTAGATCAATAGAACAGCTGGAATCGTGTTGACCATCCCCCAACTTTTTTTTTGACACGGATGTCAATCCAGATGTCTACAGTCGATTTGATTGTACATTTTAACATAAAACAATTTATAATGACTGTTGAATAGTTTGTAAATCTACCCCAAAAAAACCAGACAATTTGGCCTGTATTATTTGTCACAAAATATTTAATTAGAGGAACTGTTTAATATTTAATTCAGTATCGGTATATTAATTTATATAGACAACTAAAAATCAATTACTATATTAATTCTATATTTTATTCGTTATAGACCATACAATAAATTCAAGATTGGTTATTGAATAATCCAAAAAAAGGAAGATTTTAGCCGAATTGCGATTTCACATAAAGCAATGTTTGTTTCTCGTAAATAATTTCGTGTTTACGTACCTGATATGTTTTGCTTTTGCTGTAATACTGTAAACATTTCAATCTGTGTCTTCGAATGATCTGTGATTTAAAATGTTAGTCTGGTTATTCCAGTGATTTGTGACTATAGAAAAACTGGTAACGTTTAACTACATAGGTATAGGAATGGCATCTTATATGTACTGAATAATCGACAATCTTAATGTGTTGCTTTGTGATTTTCCTGTTATGACTGACTTTCTGTGATTTCGTGATGATTTAGTATCTGAATTTACTTATTTTACAAAAAATTTCAGAATTTGATTTTAAATTAATATCAGATATATAATGGGTGACTACAAATTTCAAGTGAATTGGTTGAGGCGTACAGATACTCTGGGTTATGAAATTGGAGCCTGGTGTAGTAAAAGTACGGAACAAGAAAATTATGCATTTTGCTCTGTCTGCGCTAAAACATTTTCTCATGCTAAAAAGGGCATTCAAGATGTTCCTCAGCATTCCTCGACTGGTATCCATATTAAAAATGCGTTATATAGACTCCATTTTAATCAATTAAGGTTAAAAGCGATTGCTGCGTCCGGAAGTGTGAAATCTATGGAAAAACCAGTCCTATTGTGGTCTGTATGCGATGCGCCTTTAAAAGCTGAAATTATCTGGATAATTAATAATATTCATTGCAATATGTCTGCGAGCTCTTGTGACGGCTTAGAATATACATATCAAGCTATGTTCCCAGATTCTGAAATCGCAAAAAAGTATTCGCTGGGTCCTACGAAATTTCGTTACTTAGTCACGCATGGTGTAGCGCCGTATTATGAAGAGAAATTAATAGAGGATGTAAAAAAAAGCCCAGGATTTATACTTTCATTTGATGAAACGACAAATTCAGAAAGCAAGAAGGAATTACAAACTCGACTGCATTATTTTTCAGAAAATGGTCAGGAAATAGTGGATAGACACTTACGCACGTACTTTCTGGGTTCTGCAACTTCTGAAATAATCGCAAGATATCTGAAAGATTCTGTACAAGATATTCCGAAAGAAAAATTAATAATGTTAAGTTCGGACGGTCCGAATGTAAACAAAGCAGTCTGGAATCTGATGAATAATGACATGTTAAAATCTCGTAGTAAAGGATTGCTAAATATAGGAACATGTAATTTACACATAGTTAACAATTCGTTTGTTCTAGCTCTTTCTGAGTTCGGTTCAGATGCTAGTGAATTTGCGATAGCTGTCTACTATTTTTTTCATAATGAGCCTGTTCGATGTGAAGATGTTGTGAAGATTATGAAAGAATTCAATACTTGAAGAAGGTACCAAAACATCGTTTCATAAAACATTCTAGTATTCGCTAGTTGACATTGAAAAAAAGTGTTCTGATTTTGGATGAGTAATGGCCAGCTTTGACAGAATACTTCCTGATATTTCTGCCAAATAAACAAGAATTGGAGAAAGAAAATTTGAAAAATAACTGAAGAACTGAAGAAACAAAAAGACTTGAAGAAGAGTTCTGATATACTAATAGACAAAGCCAAAACTATATTAGATGAAGCACTAAAGAAGAACAACCTCCAAGCAGCCCACGTTGCACGAGGAATGATGGCCGCAGCAGAGAACACAAGAACAGAAGAAAGAACCAAAGAAGAAGAGATTTAAAAATTGAGCAGCGAAATTGAACAGAAAAAAAGAAAAGTCCTTAGTACATTACTACGGAAAAAAAATTGAATTTAAGCAACATGAAGAAGGTAGTAAGTTCCCAGCGTGTTTAGCTAGTCAAACACAGGAAAAACAACCTAAGTCGAAAAGTAAGAAAAAACTTAAAGAGAACGAAGAAAAAAATAGCAAAAGTTCACCTTCATTTGCTGTCAATAACTCAACTACGATTTGTCAAGAAATTAAACCTGTGAAAACGAATCGAAAAAGAAAAATTAATCAGGTCGTAAGTACAGTGCCACGAAAACAAAAAAGAATTAACGCGAATAGAAAGATCGATTTTTTTATAAACCGCACGATCGATAAGAACAGTGCCAAGGAAGTAAAATTTAGTAAGTGCGAATATATTTCTCATATCGCCGAGCGTCTTTTGAAAAAACAAATTACGATGGAAGAACTTTTGTTATCGCTCTTTTTCTGTGTATTCCTACCTAAGTTTAAAATAAACAGGATTTATTACTAAAAATATGTGATAAAAACTAACAAATTGCTTTCCTTTTGTTTTTTTTTTCAACACTTAGCCTCATTTTTTATTTAAAATAACAATTAAATAAACATTCCACTGATTTCTTCTATCTAAAAGTCTGGGCTACTTTTAGCTATTTTTTTAGGCACTGAGGCTACTTTTTGCTACTTTTTTTTTAGGCAGAAGGCGGTGCGAGGCCTGTGAATGTATAATTGGGTAAACTAAATTGCTCTTATGTTAAAGTATCACATGCCCTTAAGGGGTAACACTACCCAGGCGCGTCGAAAAAAAAGCTTTTTTTGTGAATTTTTTTCTCGAGTTGTATGTGGTGGATAAAAAAAAATTTAGGGCTTTATTACAAATATACTAAGGTTCTCAAAAATATTTTTTATTTATGTATTTACAACAAAATGGCGTCGTGGCAGTATAAGAAACAAAAAAAAATTTTTGGAGGATGAAAACGGTGTGCAGCAGTCCTGGTGTGTCATCTGGAACAAAAAAAAATTTTTCTTAATTTAAAATTGTTTTTCTGTCGAAGTACATAGGATTTTAAATTTTGTTTGAAAATTCACAAATTTGTATGAGGAAATTTTTTCTTCATTTTTTAGCAAAAAATCGATTTTAAATTGTTAACTACAAACGTAATAATTTATCAATAATAGAAATCGTCTGTACTTCGACAGGAAATCTATCTAAGAAGTTGCGATTAAAATTTCAATTCAATCTGACAAAAATTGAGCGAGATATACTGCACACCGAATTTAAAAACATAGTTTCGAGAAAAACGCGTTTAAAGTTTGCAAACGTATTTGTGATAAGAAATTTTCAAAATATGAGCTTTCTGATTTTTTTACCTTTACTCTGCTATCCCAGCTCCATAAAGCTAATCTTCTACATTTAAATTCAGCTCGTCAGTCTCCTTCCTGAGTGCCGTAAGATCCTTAAGATCCTCATCCAAACGTTTCGGAGCGCTCAGTAGCGCTTCCGAAAAAAATCTAAAAAAATTATTTATAACAGTCTTTTCACCACAATTTTTGCTGAATGTTATTTTTGAATAGTTTATACATCATTTAAGCGAATAAAAAAATTTTGAAGAAAAAAAAATTTCCTGGGTAGTGTATGGAGGTTAAGGTGTTAAGGAGGTTCTGGTGTTCTTCATGAAAAGAAACAATTCTATCAGTGATTGTTTTCTGGCCTGCAGCAGGTATTGATGCTTTTTCATGCAGGGTCAAAACCTGAGTCGCAATAACCTTAACAACGTCCAGGAATAGGGCTTTAGGAGAAAGTTCTTTCACATGCGTGTTATTGACCTTTTTGTCAAAATAGGCCAGAAGGACATCCTTCAACGTCGGCAGTTGACTCTCCGGCAAACTCTGTAGAGCGCCAAGTATAGGGCAGATAAAAGAAGATCGTGTGAGTGGCATTATGCTGGTTAGGAGCCACAGACTAAGGAAAACGTTCAACTAAGTCTAGAAGAAATAGACTAGTGTGTTAAGAATCAACGATGAAGTGAGACAAGTAGGAACAAGTCAAAACGAGTCGAGATGAGACGCACACGCCAGTTAAAACAACGAAGCTAGTGTAGGAACGCGACGGCCGGCTGACGATGCGCAGTAGCGGGAGGGGAAGATGGCGCAGTCTAGAGGGGGAAGGCGACAACGCTGGGGTTAGGTGGGGGTTCTGTAACCCCCCACCACACCTCCACGGCACTATTTTAGTCCTTAAATCGTTGCGGCGGCGATGGCGCTTACATAGATATATGCCGTATTTGCTACAATTCACTAAAATTACACATTTTCTATCAGTTTTCTACCTGGTTTTCGGGTCTAAATGAAAATCCCATTTAGAGCAATCGCTTTCATGGTATGTCTAGACACATTTTATGACCCCTAGAATTAAAATATTACCAACTTTCGGGTCGCAGTGCAAAGCTACGAGCAAATTTGCATGTTTTCATAAGAATTAAAAAATTTCAAGGCCGCTGCAGTGATAGTAGATATTATCCGATCGGACTGAAAATTTTTGTACTTTCATTTGGCTTGGTTTCATAACTTTTCAGCACCCCCCATCGTCCAAAACATGAAAAACTGGATTTTCCATATTCTCTATTGGTATATAATCACCCCATTTTCGGACATGGCTATAACTGGTGTAGAAATTTCGCTATGACCCCCAGTTGGATCCAGATCGGACGGTGCCTTCTCAGAATGAAATAGGGCACCTGACCGGACCCAGACCTATCGACAATCTGATTTACTGGTCGCATCACGCTCGGACCATAGTTGGCGTAGTTGCATTATCAATCGAAGCTATGGTCCGACGATTTCTGCCCTGGGACTTCAGAGACCAGTTTGTCTACATTAAAGGGGTAATTAATTAAAGGTCTCTCTTCAGTAAAGTGGGCCAAATACAAAAATACATACATTTTCGAGAAATTTTATGCAGTATGCTTATATATGTATAGTTCGGTCGTCGCGCTTCGCGCTCCGAAATATATACACGTCGCGCTCCGTGTTGCGCGCTTCGCGCGCTTGTGCCCTTAGTGAAGCTTGCGCTTTACAGGACGCTTGAAGATATATGTTTTTTTTTAATTTAATAAAATTATATATTTTTTATATATAATTTATATTTTTATATTTTAATTTATTTTTTTATATTTGTAATTTATATATTATTTAAAATTTAATTTAATTAAATTTAAATTAAATTAAATTACTGCTTTGAATGCAAAAGTTAACTAATTTACTTAAGGTTCTATCGACCTTAAGGAGCACATTCTCATCAGGGCACTCGCGCTTCGCCGTCGGCTCTGTTTAACAATATTTTTCACGATTAAAACGAAAACTACTCATCCTATTGAAAAATGGTCAAAGGAGAACTCGTAGATGTTTTTAAGCCGAATAACTATGTTCCTTATAATTTTCTTTGCATCTCGCGTTATTTGGCTCAAAATTTGAATTTCCAACTTTTTAAGGAAATTCAAAAAGTTGTTATGCCTATCCTATAGATTGTTCAAAAAGAAACATTTTGTACCTTTAGACTTTTTTTCATATCGTGCGTAAAAACATGTTTTTCGGGTTCAAGGGGTCCCAAAACGTCGACATTTGACAAAAACTGGGGGGGTCAAATTTTACACAAATCTAATACCTTCTCTGATGAGAATGTATAAAAATAGGACAGGTGGTCAAATATAGTTCGATCGTCGCGCTTCGCGCGCTTTTGTGCCCTTCGTGAAGCTTGCGCTTTACAGGACGCTTGAACCTAT